>VYZT01049647.1:0-128158 GCA_013400735.1 Pomatostomus ruficeps | reverse complement strand
ATATATTTGAAGCCAGTTATTTCAGGAGACAGCAATTAAGAGAAGTAGGAAATTATAGATAATAATGTCTCTAGATCTGCAATAATATTTATACTTAGTAATACTTCAGGTGCTGGGTTAAATTGGACTAAACAATCAGATTACAAGTCAGGCAGGCAGATATCAAGTCGTTGCTGGAGTATTTAAAAGAAATAGATGTGTTGCAGGCAGTTATTAAAATACAATCCCTAAATTAGCTTTCTGCCTCGAGATATGTATCCAAAAGTGGGAAGAGTAATACATGAAATGTGTTGAGGAAGTATATGTGTTGCAGTAAAAGTTAACTTTTTTACCAGTAACAGTAGATTATTATCCCAAGTTAGAATTGACCTAAAATGTTGGGTGAGTTTAAAATTCAAGGTGTTATTATTGGAATTCTTAAAGGAAATCGGTCCACCCAGCCTCACATGAGATGCATACAGGGCTTTAGTCTTCAAGTTAAAAAAGTGGACTCTGAGTTTTGGTTAAAATGTTTTTTAAATGAGCAATATTAGTAATGTTGAGAAGTGTAAAGCAGTATTGGCGAGTCAAAATGAAGACAGCCAGCTAGAATTTCCTTTTCTCTGCTCAGGTTTTTAAAAACTTTTCACAAAGTCGTTCTTTATGCCTTCCTCTTTGTGTTTATTAGCTGACTATATGTGTGGATCTTCTCAGCCATAATGGTCCATTGTGGGGGTTTTGTTTCTTTTGCATATCAAAGGCATCCAGTATAGAGAATAAACAGGACTGGATCAAACACATCCGGGAAGTGATACAAGAAAGGACTATTCATCTGAAAGGAGCATTGAAAGAGCCCATCCACATCCCCAAAACTGCACCAACAACAAAACAGAAAGGAAGAAGGTAAGTAGTACTTCAAATAATCAGAGATCTCTACATACACAACGGTGCTCTTTCCTCTGTGGTGTTGAATTTCAAATGACTTTCAGTGAATTGGACAAAAGCAAGAATCATTCTGTCCAGCTTTATCTTACTGTTAATTTACAGTTTCCTTCAATGCTGAATTTGTTGAGATTTCTGCTCTGAACAGTCCCTGACTTGTGTAAATCAGCTGATACAGAAGGGATTGGAACTGCAGTATAGGATAGCTGTACATTCTAGATTTTTGCAGTTCTGTGTGTGTTACTCAGGTCCTTGGTTTTCCTTTCATGAAGCTTGAAATGTGTGACCGAGTGTCCTGTTTGCTAGCTTTGGCTAAGTGACTGTGCAAGTTTCTTGACACGGTTTTGGCCCACTGGTTGTTGCCTGCATTCTACGTGATGTAGACCTTGAGCAAATAAATCTCTTCTCTTACAGCAGAGAGCAGAGTATCAAGTGCTGAGTATTTGATTCTTGCATCAGTTAATTTGGTGTCCATTGCCACGCTAGGAGTGTCTTAACTTCTTTAACCAGCATGTTGCAAACACACAAGGACTACTCTTGTAATGAAATCCGAATTCTTTGCAGAGATGGCGAGGACCTGGACAGTCAGGGGGATGGCAGCAGCCAGCCTGACACGATTTCAATTGCCTCCCGCACCTCCCAGAACACGCTAGACAGCGACAAGGTGAGTTTCCTGGGCACTGTCTGTGCTGAGAGCAGATGGTTCATCCCTTAGTGTTGTAGGATTCTCTGTGTCCACTGGACGGTTGTTCGGGACAAACGGAGATCTCTATGTTGAGGTTTTAGAACATGAGGTTTATTGCAGAAGGCGTGGGGAGAGAAAGGCTTACCTGGAGCTGCAAGGCACAACTCTAAGCAGGCCAGAGCAGAGAGGGAAGAGAGCAGGGTAGAAAGAGCAGTGCAGAATGAAGAGAGCAGTTTAGAGTGACCAGAATGAGCGTTTACAATACAATAAATCATCTTCTGTGTTGAATATTCTGATTTCCATTGACCAATCTAGAACAAGCTACAAATCTTACAACATTTGCCTACAGCCTATAAGAATCATTGCATTAGCCTATGACGTTACACTTTAAACTCCAAAAGTTGCTTTTTGGACTCTCTGATGGGTTTGCAGGGTCTTCTCTGACCCTTGGACCTGCTTGCAAGCCGAAGGCATTGTTCAATCAAGTGGGGATTACCTCCAGCCAACCATGCTATTGTTTTCCAGTTGTTCAGTAACTGGGGTTGGGTAACTCAAAGCTTGTCTTCATCTCAATCTCACCTACAGTTTTTGCCAGGTAATCATATTTATACGGTTTCCCTATTCCAGCTTCCCCAACAAGTGTGAATTGGCACCCAAGATTAGTCCTTAGTACCTTCAGAGAAGAGGCGTGGAAATATTCAGTCTTTTAGAAATAGCTGTCTGCAACAGAGGAAATACCGTGATACCCTGGGAGAGCAGGAGTGATGGTTTAAATCTAATAGGTCATGAAGAAATTATGCTTGCTCCAGTTTGGAACTATTCTGGTCCCCTCTGTTCTGCAGTTTGCTCAAAGATTTGACCCAGTTTAAAATGAAAGTTTTATTTTCCTTAGAATTTGATGGTGATGCACAGAATTTTTCTTGATGTTAGTCTCAGTCTTCCTGAGAGCATACCATCTGCTTTTCCTGTTGGCTTGAGGCTGGTGATTGCCACACAATTACTTCTGTGAAGGAAAAGTGCTCTCCAGGGTTTATGGGTTAGAGAGTAGGTGTTCCCTTTCTGCATGAAAGCTGATGGAATCGTCCAGAAGTAACCCACAAAACTGTCACTTGGTACGAGTGCTGGTGCTTCCTTTCCTCCATCTCTGCCTGTTGATTCTGGCTGGGTTATACCATAAGGATACACAGCCAGAGTTTCCCCTGGGTGGAAGAAAGATAAGTCTCAGAAGAATAAAAATTCTTATGAAATGTGTGTGTTACTTGGAATTGAAACAAGATTCTTGGCAAGTGAGAAGCATTAGGACCCTGGAGGAAGGCAGAGATGGATAGTAAAAGTTTATCAAACAAAAGAATGAATTAAAACACTGAGGATGCCTAGCAAATTACTTGAAAGTCTGGTTAGGGATTTCTGGCCTATTACCTCCTTGAGTAAAATTGTTCTGATGAGCCATTCAGACAATGCTGATAAATAACCAGTGTTTTTCACAGTATCTAACTGAATGAGTTCTCAGAATAATATTTTGACCATTCCCATCATCACCTAAACTCAGTGAGTTTCCTGTATTTTCACACGGTACTCAAATTTTATAGTTTTATTTTCCCATGTAGAGAAGCAGACAGAAGGAGGGAAATATTGGGTGCTTAGGTTGCTCTTGTGTTTGTCAAAAGCAGCCTATGTTTTGATCTTGTACATTGCTACTGGAGGTGATCTGTAGTTTTGGTCGTGGCTTCTTCTAGAAATACCTGTGAAAAGAAACAGTTAGAGGAAGAAGAACTCTCTGGTTTACTTTTGTTTTGCTGTCTTAGCCTTCTGACTTAACTATTTAGGGATTTGCAAAACCTGAGTTTTGCATGCTAGCAAATGGTTCTTCAGAGAAGAGTTTAGGTAACATGTCACACTCAGAAGCACGACGTGCTGCCTGTGATTGCCCGTCAGGCTGTGTGCACGCAGGCTGCAGGAGCTGCAGTCCAGCCCTGCCGTGCAGAGCCGTCGCCCCTCTGCAGCTCTGCGCGCTGCACTGCTCACCGGGGTCACGAGCACGGGATGTCCCCTTCACACTCCTATTTCCTGCATCATGTGAGAACTGCTGAGAAAGGTGGCCAAGTCAAATGCCCTCAGGAGGAGTCTTACCGACAACCTCTTCAACAGGAGTTTTAAGTTAAAAGGAGGAGGAGGAATGGAAGGAAGGAGAAATGGAGAACACTTTTCAGTATTTTCCTGAGAAATTAAATTTAAAGTGTGATTAGTGACTCTAGTGTTGTTTTTAAAGTATTTTTGAGATCTTACATTTGTGTATAAAATTTTTGTTAGATCTGTCTTTGGCAAGAAAAACAAGCTGAAGACTCCCTGGGAGTTACTTATGCTACATATTGTACGTCCAAGGAAGGAATTTAGTATTGTGCACTTCCAAAAAATGTGTGAACTAGCAGGGTAGCTTTGTTTAATGTTTCTATTATATGCTTTGGTTTGCTAAATACATTGAGAAAATCTTTAATCTGTTTAAAAATACGAAATAAAAATTATTAAAGAACAGTAACAGGAAGGTGGCCAGCGAAATCTGCAGGGTGTCGTAACACCGTGCTGAGTCTGAAGAAATCTCTCACTTTGGATGTTCATTAGCTGCAGTCCATTTGGGGTCTCAAATCGACTCTGTTTTCTTAGCCTGGAAGCTTGAAGTGTGTGCGAATGTCTTACAGAAACGCAGTAAAACAGTTGTACAGATTTTAAGTGCTATTGATGTGGTTATCCAGAGGAACTCCTTGGTCAAATTTGGAGCATGTACCTAACTGAGGTGGGATTCTAAGTCAAGCAGCATTAAAAATACCTAGCAATTTAAAACAGTATTAATTAGGTGGTAGACGTGTTTAGTGCTATATTACTTATCAAGCTGTTGCTGAACAGTTTTCTGTTCACGTGTATCCATTATCAAGGTTAAGAAAAGACAAAAAATATCAAATGTCATATTAATCAACAGCCAAGTAAAACCATTCTTTTACTTTCTCCAATTATGTTCAGACAGTTCATTCTTTTAAAATAAATGTTTTAGGTAGAAATGCTAAACTGTTGTACAGGGAGAAGATCAAGAATGAAGTCCTTTACCCAAATGTCAATTTTCTTTCTCACCTCCTCAGAGATACAATTTGAAAGAGCTGAAAATCCTTAACCTTGATAGTAAGGGGTTGAATATTGTCCAGATGAACTTCTTTCCTTGCATCCTGTTTTCTGACATAATTGGAATTGCCATGACAACAGAGAATAACTTCACGATTAGCTTTTTTCTTCTCCACCCTTGCTTTTCAGCCTAGAATTGTAACTTCTGATCGTTGGCTCCACTGCTGCAATGCTGCTTTTCAGTAATGGCTGGGGTGATGCAATAGACCATATGTTTATAAAGCTGACACTGACATCCTTCCCGGCTTCATGTCAGCTGAAAACAGTGTTGGAAGGCAGAACTGGAATTCAGAATAATCTTGGGAAATGGGAAAAATTAACTGGCAAAATACTGTGCAATTGAATAGGAATACGTTTGAGTTTATATGAATAGGTGGAAATAGTTAAATACTAATGAAAACTGAGAATCTTGAACAGTTTTTAAGAGGATGATTGACATGCTACAGAGGGTCACAATGTGTTTTTATTTAACAGTGTGATGCAACTGAGAGGACAAGGGAAGTAGCAATGTATTGGCTTGTAGCAAGGGGATGTTGAGCTGCAGGACACAAAGTCCTCATTCTTTACTCAGAACTCGTAAGGTTTCCATTAGATACTGCATCCAGTTTTGAGTACAGAGTTTAGAAAATCAGTGGTCCATTGGAAGAGTTCTGAGGGAAAGAAGAAAAAGATTGATTAGAAATCGCCTAAATCTAACTTACAGGGCAAGGTAAAGAACTGGAACTAACGAGTCTAAAGGGAAAAAAAGGCAGGAGGAAGAACTTGAGGTCTTTAAGTGTGTAAAAAGCTACCACACAGAGTTACTAAACAGTCTTTTACCTATATTATAAGTGCATAGGATGAGATCAAAGGACTTATGTCGCACTGTATGGACACAAAGAAAACACACGTAGTTGATCAGGTCGAGGAGCTAAAAAAGAGTTAAAAGAGAGAGAGCAGAACCCTCTGACCTTTATTTATATGTTCTTAGAAATCACCGTGGATTGGAGGTAGAAATTACCACCTCTCAATCACACTGGTTAAAGGAAAAATCCATCCCATGTCTCCGCCTAGGAGAATGGAATGAAAACAACAAGGACAGTTAGCAAAAACATGGCCATGTTTACAACAGCATGCGCGAGAAAGTACTACAGCAAAGAGAAACATTGAAAAACTGCAAAACTCAGGACAACAGACTTACTTTTAAAAAAGATTGCAGTAGTGTTTTTTATGGATATAAAAATGTGACACGCTAGAGCAGAGTAATTGTGAAGGCTGGGGAATAATCTCTATAACTGGAGTTCTTTCAGAACAGTTTGGATAAATGTTAAGGACTCACACAGATGTGTTTGATCATGCTCTAGAGTAAGGGAGTTTCAGTGGACTAGGTAATTCCTTTCCAGCCCTTTTTTATTATCATGGGATATATCTTCATATTGCAAGACGTGCTGAGTACATCCGTAGCACTGACCCATCCTGAATGACTGGAACGTAATAATGGAATCCAGAGTGAAATACAGAATTTTTGTGAGAGAGATTTCTACTCTATGAAAGCACCTCAGTTTTCTGCATGAGTGCTCTTGCTGTACCCTTCTCAGTAAATATTTTGCCCTTCACCTTTCACAGCGTTCCTTCCATTCATGTTGTGTAGATGTGTAGCCAGCATTTTAGGTGGCTAATGGATAAAAGAGGTTCTTGGACCATTCATTTGGCCTTTCATCAACCTCATCTGATTTTTAACATTGTATTTTGAACTTGATCCCGTGCATAGGAAATGAAATAGGGAGGCTGAAGGAAACCATGTATGTCTGATAGGTTTTTTCATGCTTCTATTCAGTGATCTGGTAGAAACATGAAATAATCCAGACTAGTATTACGGTATCTGAGGAGATGAGAGGCTTTTAGAAGAGCAGTTATAGATTGCTATCCTAAATAGTAGGGATCATGCTAGCTGCTGTGGGTGGTCAGTAGAGCAGTGGTTTATTTTTAAGAAATTGTCTTTTGTGCCCAGCTGGTAACGCTTTGTATCACTGTCTGTGTGAAGTTGTGTTTCATTTTCATGCTTCTTTAAGCTTGTGTGTAGCTCTTTGAAAAACAGAAAAAGAACTGAAGCAGCAGGAGACAACCAAGTATTTAGTTCTGCCAGCTGAGTCTCCGGAAGAGAAAAGGCTCCCATCAGTAGAAAAAAATGTTAGCAAAAAAGCAGACATGGCTCTGAGTACACACCTCTTTTCAGAGTCGAAAACCAAGTCTGGACCACTACCTGGTCAAAGGAAAATGCTCTTTATTTGAGGCAGAACTTTTGTGCTGTCTCATTTCTTTTCTCCCACAGTGCACTTGTTTCTATTTTAAAAAGGGGATTAAAGATTTTCATGCTTGAAATAATTGAGAAATCTTGTTAGCTTCTCTTTGCTTTCCTTTCTTCTTAATGTAAAATTACCGTGGAAAATTAAATTTCATTTGCAGTCCAGAGAGGATGTTATATGGCCTGATGTAAAGGCGCTTGAATATCTGGTCAGTCAGGATGTTTGCAGGTAGTGGTGACAGATGGACTTAGCATGGTGTCTCTGACTTCAGCAAACCTATGCTAAGAATGTACCCAGCCAGTGATGCGTTTGGTCGTTTGGCTTTTTCTTTCTCTCTACAAGCGACAGTGACTAAAAGGCCCCAGAGAGGTGAATGTAGCTGGTTAACATTAATTTCAGCAACTGCAAGGCACTGCGTCCCATGATAAGCTGTTTCATTAAACCTTGTGCCTTTTTTAATCTGCAGTTCTGGTTCTGTCTAGCTTTTGTTTCTCATCTCGTCTCCGTCTCTCCAGTTTCCATGTTTCAGACATAGCATCATTTATTTTTATCGTGCGTGATTAATTCAGTTTACATAAAGGGTTTCTTGAGACGGATGGATAAAGTATATAAAGCCTTTGTTCACCCTAAATTTGGATTTAGATGGTTTGTAACTCTTTTCCCTTCAGTGCAAGTCAGTCTCCCAGTTTCTGCTATGTCTCGTGCTTTTCCCTCCAGCTAGCCTGGAGAGCCTTGCCAAAGCTGTCCAACAACAGCTGTTGAGCAACATGCTTAATCACAGACACTCCCTGCTGTCCAACTGCATTGAATCAGTGTGAAAGATGAAACTGCCCTCAGAAAGGGTGCTGTGGAGAGAAACCGAGCATTGAAACACAGGGAAGAAGTGTTTCCTAAACACTCCTGGAGTAGGCAGAAAGAAGGGGCGTTAACCCAGAGGAAGGGAAAAGTTGGTAAATGCTTTTTTTGCTCAGCTCTCCAAAGTGCCTTGTGTGTGTGCTGGGTACAGAAATCATTTGGTGTCTTAGTAGTGGAAAAGTTCTGCACTAAGTTGCATCTAACAGCTTAGGTGCATGTTTGAGGATGGTGTGGATCTAACAACTCTGAGCAAGAGGTAACTCACACACTATTCTGAAGTGTTATTGAATATTGCGTTTCAGTGGAATACCGACCAGCTAGAATATCTGATTCCCACACTGAAAGATTAGGAATTTTGTGTACTTTAGTAGTGTCTGAGCTGGCCGCTGACAGCCTTCATGTGCTTTTTCCCTCAGCTTAATGTTATATAAAACACTTAGAAAACATAAAATCTGAGATTCTACTTTTCTGTTTTATTAGGGGAAGGAGAAAAATGAACATGTATATTACCAAAACATGTGGCCATTGCACCAGTCACAAAATATACTTTAATCTCTATTTGTAGGAAGTGAAGGGTCAGGAAAGCAAACAGTGCACAAAAGATATGTTCCTGTAGGTATTTAGGAGGAAATATAAGGGCTAGATGTAGTTTCTGGAACATGTCAGTTTGTTACTCTGCTTGCACTGGATGGGATGTGGACCTCCAGAGAAAAATTTGGTCTGCCCTGGACACCTTGTGAAGTCATACTTCATCAGCTTTTTTGTTAGTCCCCATCAGGCACACAGATGGTTTCAATTGCTTCTGAGCTGGTCTGACAAAGGCTGTAACATAAATCAATAACAGAAAACAAGGGAAAATTCTTTACTTTTTCCCCTTTGCATAGCTTTGCATAGACTAAAAAATAGAGTGTAAGGGAACAGGAAACATTATAATGAGGGAGGAGGTAACGTGTTTTGAAGATGTACCCCCCCCTGTAATTTGTGTGTTGGGGCTGTCCAAAGAGATAGGGTAGAATCAATGTGATTAATTTTTAGCCTGGATCTAAACAGGTACAACCTGATTTATCTTCCTTAAACACTAGATATATGAGGGTTTTCTGCCCTTCTTGGCCCCAGCATTCCCCCAAGAAAACTTCTCCTCCTTTGTGAGCACACACAAGCCATGAGAGCTGGTGAGATTAGCATGCAGAGACCATGAGAAAGCTCTGGAGTTACCGCAGGCCATCTGCTAGGAGTTATGTTCTGTCATTTGTTGCAGACTTGGGGAAGAGAAGGTTGGGATTGTCCTTTGACTCTTACTAGGATTTTGCTGGTTTTGTCATTTGCTGCTGTGAAATTCTTACTCGGTAACAGATAGCATTTTCCTAGAAAAGATTCTGTCCAGCGTTTCCATTCTAGGCTTGTCAGAAAAACTAATAAAAAAGAAACAATACAGTCTCTTATCTCCTTTGTCTGAAGCTCATGGGATGCAGCTGGCAGCCATGAAACAGTCAAAGCACCGTGGCAGGAGCTGTGCAGCGTGTTGGGGTGGCACTTGCTTCTAGACTTGGTGTAGCTGGAACTCTCCCAGGGTATTGGTGCTGCTTTGGCAGTGTAGGGCACTGCAGGATTACCTCAGTGAGCTGAAGGAGTTTACTGGCTTGGTTCAAAATTACTGAATTCACAGAAGCTGAATACCAGCTGAGATCTGATACGAGTGTTGCACTGGAGCAGCCACGGCGATAGAAATACTCACACATGAAAACCCAAAGTAGCCTGGAATGCCGTTGCCGTAAGGAAGAAGGAATTCCAGGACTGCTTGCTTAAGTTTGGCACTGAGCAATCTTGGGAGCTTTGCAAATTTCTGATAATAATTTTCATTTCACATCAAAGCAGATGAAACAATCAAAGAGAGGAAACTAAAGCTTAGGCAAAGTTATTCTAATGAAGTGTTTTGAAGAGGGGGAGGAAAACCCTAAGCTTGCATGCTTTGAATTCAAGTTTGTGTAGTTTTATTTGGGGAACCAACAAAAATGTGAAAGTTCTAAGCCCGTGTGAATTTTCTATTAAATAGTTAAGTATTTGGGAATGTCATGTGAAGAACTTTACGCTGACTTTTGTAATTGTGTATGGTGTATCCTGGATGATTCTGTGACCTGTGTGTGTAAACTCTGAGTAGGGTGGGAATAAGGCAATAAGTTCATTTAAAAACTCCCTCTTTCTGACTTGAATTTACAAGATAACAAAGCTCATGAGTGACTGTATTTAGTAATAGCTGACCTTTTTTTCGCTAATTATCACGCATAAAATATATTCAGAAGCAACTGCTACTTCATCTTTTGGGATAAGGAGCAGTCTAGCAAGAAAAACAGCTTAAATCCTCCGCCCAGCACTGTCACAACCAGTGTGCTTTGAACAATAGGCAGAGGCAAGCAGAGTTAGAAATCTGTTCTAAAACTCCAGAACTGCCTGATTTTGAAACGATCTCTTCTTGATGTGGAAAGTCCCAGAAGGCTGCTATCTCATCCAAAACACAAATCCTGCCAGGAGTCCTAAATAGGTAACGGTGCGTGAGGGGTGGTTTGATAACGAGCATTCATCTGGCTTCTCCTTGTTTTTTCCCCTCACAGTTGTCTGGTGGGTGCGAGCTGACAGTGGTAATCCACGACTTCACTGCCTGCAACAGCAATGAGCTGACAATCCGCCGTGGGCAGACCGTGGAAGTCCTGGAGAGGCCCCATGACAAACCCGACTGGTGCCTGGTCCGAACCACGGATCGGTCCCCGGCTGCGGAAGGCCTGGTCCCGTGCGGGTCCCTCTGCATCGCCCACTCACGCAGCAGCATGGAGATGGAGGGCATTTTTAACCACAAAGGTAAGGAACGATGGACACCAAGTGTGGGCATCAGCAGCGTGAGGTTTGGCTGATGGAGAGTACCGTGCAAATGGCAGCTTCTGTGTTCCTGCGCTGTCTTGTTTTCAGCAACTGTGCTGTCTGTGCCAGGAACAAGCAGCTGGAGTTCTCAGCATTAAGTGAAAATGTGGCTGAAGATAGGGAAGAGGTTTGAGCAGGTGATGTCTTGGTGAAGAGTTATGTATCATACCAGATCAAAGTGCAGTGATAGGAAAATCCATACCTGAGGAGTGCTGAACGTGGGGAGGGAAGAAAATCTCCAGCATGGATTACTGATGGTTCCTGAGAAACCCTGCAGTAAGAAGTCATGACAACATCAGGTTCAGCGATGAAAAAGGTAAATACACTCATTCCTGTGCCCTGGCACAGGAATTGTTCATTTGGACTTTTGTATTTCACTTAACTGAGCTTATTGGAGTAGCACTGGCACAGTCATCCCTTTTTCCCAGAGCATCTCTGAAATCTTACTCTGGTTTTTTTTCAGAGGCATGAAAGAATATTCCCGTGAAGAGTGCAAGAAAAATCTGATGATTTTTGGAAGGGTTTCAGGGTTTTAGCATGCTGTAATCTTTTGACTTGGTAAACTATCCAGGTTCAAAGAGTAGACTGTTATTAGAGAAAATGCTTCCTTGCTTCATTTGCAACTACTTGAGTTTGCAGGCTGTGAAAAGAAAGAAATGTGAACTTATAAAAGAAAAAGGAAGGAAAAGACCAGAAAAATAATTCTTTAAAAGGCATTTTATCACATGCTGTGGGAAAAGATGCATTTCAAAGAGTTTGTTATTGCAGGTAACAAGATTAGCAGACAACTGATGTTGAGGAAAATTTGTCTTCCAAAACACAAAATTATGGGTTTGGAAAGTTTTTCCTAAATATTAACCACATTTTTTTTCAATTATTCACTCTATTACAGCTATTACAATTTTTCCCATTTTTTTTAAGACACTGTATAAATATGTTTGACTAAACCAGGAGTGAGTCTGTGTTTCTTACCTTAGGGGCAGGCACAGCAGGAACTTCTTGAATGCAGGGTGATGAGGGGCTGGGGGGAGTTTGAAGGATTGAGCTGTATAGTTGTAGTAGTCTTTTGTTGTTTTCTGTCCTACAGTAATTAGGATAGGGAAAGCTTGCAGATGGTCTGATGATAAAATTGGAAAATGTAGTTGGGTAATACTAAAACTTTTCTTCCTGGACTAGGGAGTGAAATCAGGATTAATTTTTAACAACACTCACAGAATTAATAAATCCAATTTCCTTTGGAGCTAAGGCACTTTACCTTTGAATACAGAGAGTTTTATGAGGGTAAGCAGATTGTACTGGACGATATATACATATACACACATATATATATAATATTAAATACATTGAGCCTTTCAGAATCCCGAGGGACAGACAGAGCTGGTTTTGTGTTTGCAAAGTTACTTTTATTAATCAAACCAGTGGACACGACATGTATTGCTTTTTTTGCTTTAGCATTTGTTTAGGGCAAATGGGGCAGAGCATTTCAAAGATACTTTACTTTGTTTACCATGGTGCTTTGAAGTAAAGAGCATTAATGAATTCTATTAATCATGGGCACTGAAGAAGAAGAGAAAGCCATTGGTAGAATGAGCATAATTTGCAGGGTGGAATGCAGCCTCAGAAGTGCCTTCTGTCCCTGCCACAGGGGTGTTGTGCTATGCCATCCTAGTGGCAGCTGATAAGAAGCAGCTGCCAATTGTTTATTCCCATATTGTTGGGTGTCAGGCTTTAGGAGATGGATGTTTAATGGGTAAAGTTTCCCCTCCCTGTGACTGAAGTCAGTGTGAACTGTCTTGAACATGCAAGCTATTATATAATGTTAAGGAATCTGGGGAGGGGAAAAAAAAAAAAAGGGAAGACAAGGCACTTGAAACTGCTGGATATGTTCCACTTTGATCTCTACCTCATCCTTCTATTGCTTGAGAGAGGTTGATAGAGGGATTACAAAAATTGAGCAAAAGCAGTGGAGTGCTTTGATTTTATTTTTCCCCCCATAGTGAAAAGTACCTCAGACAATCCCACAAACTAATTATTCATTCTCAAGTGCTGCATTTGATTAAATAAAGCATCAGGGAATATGCTAATCAGAATAATGGAAATACAATTAGATGATCTTCTCAGAATTGTTCGTTGTGTGTCTTGATTGAGGTATGAATTCCTAAAAAACAAAACAAATCCTCTAACAAGGAATAAGTGAGTGACTTACATAATTTTAGGTCAGTCCATGTTCTTGGTTGGATAATTTTCCATGTCCTTTCTAGATTTCTTGTACTTAATTCTGTACCTTCAGTCATTTAATACAGATTTTCTCTTCCTTTTTTGACAATTATCCAGTAAAACTTCCAGAGTTTTTGAGAGATTCAACAAATTAGGATTTTGAGGTCTGAAAATACACGTCCTATTGAGGCTCACAGTGTGAGCAGCAAGTCAGAGTAAATCTGTACAGTTCATGTAAGACATGAGTCTAGAATTTTTGCATGTCTGCCATGACAAGCTGTTGGGAGAGGCTGAGGGAAAGAGAGGGTTCATGCATTGCAGGGGAAGGAAGGTGATCACCATCAGAAGTGGTGGGGTTGGATGTAGAGTGCTCAGCCTATACAGATGTCTGGCTGAAGAGTTCTGCACTCCTTTCAGTATCTGTGGATTTCACAGTTCTGATCTTTTCAACTGTCCTTATCAATAGCACCACTTGCCAACAGAACAAGGTGGAAAGCCTCAGCATATCAGAGGCGAAATGAGCTTCAAAGTTTTGAAATGGCAAAACTCTGGTAATTGACAGCTGGTTCTTAGGGTGTGTCAAACCACATTTCGTCACTGAGCACAGAAATGTTGGGTGATATTTAATGCCTTAAATAATCTGAAATTATTATCCAAAGTAGGAAAACATGCAAGGTTACTAAGGCAGAAAATAGGTCCAGTGAAGGCTAGTTCTAACAGGTGATTTTGGTCATTCCTTATCTGTCCACACATTATCTGTCAACCATGAAAGGTAATGTTGTTTTATTCTCATGTTGAAAGACAGCCCCAAAAATGACCCTCATCAATTGCCTACAAGTGCAGGTGTTACTTCTCCTCTAAGAGTGTGCATTATCTAAAGCACCTAATCAGTATGAATGGATTAAAAAAGTACGCATTTACGGTATCTTCAATCTCTAAAATTGTATGGTAGTTAAGGTAATAAACACTTTGTTAAGAGTATGAGGAAAGCATTGCACAGAAAAGATATTCACTAGATGAATACTAACTTAGGGGCAGAGTTGATTGCGAGTTCCTGACCTCTTGCTTGCTCTCCTGGATATCAAATCTATTTTTGCAAGTTATCTGGGTAATTTAATCAATTTGATATGCAGTTTACAGATGAATACATTTTTAAAAAATCTAAATCCCTTTTATAATAGGGGGAAAAGAGAAACAAGTGGGTAGTGAGGAGGCTGAATAACAGTTGGTGCACCCTGCAAAAAATAAATCACTAGCTCTGGAAGAACATGTTTTTCACAAGCAATGCATAAGGCAACATTTTTTTTGCAATGATTTCCCGCATGTTTTTGGGTGTGGGGGAGAAAGATCGTTCCTGTTGTTTTATTTGGTACGTCTCTCTTTTTTAATATTGGTTTCTTTTCATTCTATGGTACATTCTTTTTTGTATGTGCAGTTCTCTTTCTTTTCTTTTCGGGCATTTGCACTGCCACAGAGCTTTGGGTAAAGGGCAGGGGACAGGATCCGGTGTAATTAAATTGAACATGCAAGCTCAGAAAAGTTGGCAGCTATTTAAAATTGTTTGTGAATGTGTTGCCTGTTTAGATCACAAGTTCACTGTCTTTTCCAAGTTCATGAATACTGCTGAAGAATTTGTGATAGTCCATCATATCCCTTCTGTAGGAGCTGCTGTTTGGAGAGCTACAAAGGGTGCAACAAACCTTTGCTCACGAGGCTTACATTTATGTCTCCTTTACGTTACAAGATTTTGGGGGGACCATGTCTAATTGCCTATTCTGTTTGTTTCAAAACCTGGCCACAGAAGTCTTGTGTTCACCTACGCTGAAGGCACAGTGTTTGCCTGTTTTATACCATCGCAGAATCCAGGGATCTGTATAGGTTTGTTCAAATCTGAGAGGGAGATGATGTTTTAGTAACACGGTGCCAAACAACACGCCGCTCACATACTGAATACTGGCGCTCGATTTTACTCTGAGGATACTGTCCTGACTGCAGCCATAAACAGAGAAAGGTTATTTCAGCAGTCTTTTTTTTTTTTGTTTCAAATGTAGTCTCTCTCAAAGAATTTTAACATAATGAGGCAGATCAAATGGCTTTGCAAGAGAAAGGTTGACAAATGTGTTCAGATAGCTGCGTAGTAAGCCATTTTCTACACCTGCAAGATGGGAAAGACTGATGCAGGGCAGTTGTCAGAGCTCTTCTTGAATTGCTACCCTCTGTTCAGTAATTAAGGAAGACAAAAATTGTGTGGGTGACCTAGAGATATTTCCCCAGAAGAGAGAGAGATTTTATGGCTGAGGCCACAGAATGGGCTAAAACAGAGCCTTGAATTTATTCCATCAAGGCTTGCTCTCACATAACTGGATACTATTCCGAATACCAGTTTTCAGTGAAAGGAGAAGGAGAGAGTAAAGGTAAAAGTCTTGTGTGTGATTGACAGCTTTGAAAGTTATGCTTGAGAAATGGAGTGTTCCATGTTGAGGCTAAATACTCTTCAGGACAGGAAGAGGAAGTTCTGTGTAGCAGCAGGAGAATTTGATCGAGCAAAATGGGAATCCAGTTTGAATAATTGAAGAAGGACTCCCTGTTTGTAGTGAAAGAAAAGAAGGATGACTTGGGCAGCAGTTGTTTGCTTACAAAGCAGAGGGAGGCTGTAGAAGGGGGGGATTTGCTGTTCTGAGACTGCAAGCAAGTGAAGCATAGGCCATGTGTAAGGGAAAAGGATCCCCACCCATGGCTCCGAGCCAAAGCGCTGCCTGTGAGGCTGCCTGACAGGGTTTGCAGCTGCAGGAAATGAGTTACAGCCCAGGCCAGAGGGGAAAGTAACTCCTGACAATGAGCTGGTGGGGTACGTGCTTCGCTGGGCTGCCTGGGGCCCAGGTGGCAGAAGGTGGGGACTGTAGTTTCCAGGGCACCAAACCAAGAGGGATCTGCTGCTGCTGCTGCTGCTACACAGACAAATGTGATTGCATGCAGAAAGTGATATAGAGGAATATGTTGGAGTTGTACAAAACACCAAACTTTAATCTAAAAGCTCTGTTTCTTGATGAATCAATTACTTCCTCATAAAACTTCCAAATAACAGGCTGCCCATCCAGCTAGCCAGCTCATAGAAAGCCTTACGAGGAGCTCAGGGGAGGCAAAGCTGAGCAGTCAGTTGAATTTGACACTCCACATGTTTTAATTAAGACAACAATTGCAAAGGCTGTGCTGCAACGTCAGTTCGATTTATTCATCAGGCAGACTTGAGCTTGAACAGAGATGCATGCATTTTAATAGCTGAAGTTCAGCTTCACAATTACCAGTTGTTTTGAAAGTGTAATAAATCATAAATTTTCATTTAGTCACAAATACTTTCCCCAAAAGCACTGCTAGTCTAGTAGTGGCAAAGATGGTTTGAATTTAGGTTGTATGTGTGTGATTTTTCAAACATGTTCTCATGCCTTAGTCCAGGTAAATGAAGTAGCTCCAGTATAAAGTAAAACAAGAATTCTCTATCCTGACTTTCCCACCTTGTGGTTTTAGTTGAGTTGGCTGTTAAAAACATCATGTGAGCATAAGTAAACTTAAATAAAAAGCCAGCAATTGATTGTGGTCCATTAGATAATAATCTCTGCATTGAGCTTTATTAGCCAAACTGTCAGGTAGTCAGAGTTAACAGCCAAATTCTAATTGAGCCTTGATAAATAGTAAAGTCTGTATGAATTGCTTCCTTGGCATTGTGCAATCCTAAACTAGACAAGGAGGTTTGGTGAATCTCACAATTTGAATCTCTAGACAAGTTCTCTCTAAGTCAAGTTCACATGCGCTCTGAAACATAGGATTGATTTTTGCATAAACCTGCCTTTAACTCCTGCATTATTCTTTTATCATAATGCAGCCCAGGAACACTTGTGAGATGTATCAGTATTTCCCATGCTGACTCTCCTTGTGAGCATAAGTACGTGGTTAATTTGTCTCTGGAGTTTTTGTACATAGCTAATGAAAGGATTTTGCCCTGCTTGGGAGCTCATTATTAGAGCTGAGAAGAAGAAATTTTTATAATGCTGGTTTGAATGTACTTTTGGTCCCAGACAGCTGCCAAATATATTTCTCTTATGTATTGTAGTTGGAAAGGAAATCGGTGCATAAAAAGTATCTGCTTCAGAACAGATGTATTTGCACAGCTGATCTGCGGGAGGTAGAGGGTGGATATAAACCAGCAATTCTGATGGCTTTAGGTTTCCCAGGAGAGTTGTTACTTTGCTTGCAATTAGCCTTTCTTTTTCTAACCAAGGTTAGAACAGAGGACAAACTCAAATTATGTCCTGCAAATGTTGTTTCTGTCTTGCAATTGAAGAAAACCTTCCTGAAGTGTTATTTGCTTTCCTTAACTTGCCCCTCTTCAGGTACAACAAACTTTAAAACAATTGCTGAAGTGTTGAGAATTCCTTCGTGAGGGTGTCTGTTACCCACATTTTGCTCGCTGCTTTTTTGTTAAGGAGCAGGCTAGAGCTGATGATCTTGTGCGCCTTTTGGGACATCCTCACATTACATCACATCACATCATCTGTCATCATCACTGCCTGCAGTGGAACCAGCAGGATTTAGGGTTCCACCAACTTCCTCCAATTCTCTTTTTGTGAGGAGGCTGCTAAACGTGTTCTGTTGATTTCATTTCACTTTTCCTGCAAAAAGTAAAATACTATGCATGCTAAACTAGAAGTGTTGCATCACTTTTAACATAACTATCAGAAGTTTTTTTACAGATGCCCTTGACATCTATTAAATTGTTGGCACTACTATGCAAGTTTCATGTCTATTTTGAGTGCATATTCACTGACATAGGTATAATTGCAATTCAGGACCTAATTGTGTTTTCCCATAGTTTTGAGTTGAGTGCAAATAGCAAGACATTTTCCTCTGTCTGGAACAACTATTGAACCTAAATTCATTAATGTCCAACATGGAAGTTAAGAAAAAAGTGATGGAATTCTTAGAGCAAACTGTGTAAAAGACGCTGTTGTGATAAATTAATAAAAACATTTAATGATCCCAGGAAAACAGACTGATAATGCTTTTCAGAAATTTGCAGTCTACATTTTCTAGGATGTATATATAATGGTTAACCCCTACAGCAACAGAAGACATTTGCATAAATAGTAAAGGTCATCTTAGGTAAACTTAATATCAAATTATCACTGATTACCAAAATCTCGTAATTTTTCCCTGTGATTGTAAACCAGCTGTGGCCAACCTCTACTGTTAACCATTTCCAGCGCAGCAGAAATAGTTCCTGTTACAAGAAGAGCTCAAAAGTAAGGGGGAAAGAATCAGAAAGTATTTCTGCCTGTGAAAAACTCCAGTTGTGCTTGTTCTACTGTGCTGGGTGTGGTCATACCCTACTTAGGTGCATGTTCGTTTTTTAGTACGAGCTTTAAAGTATCAGTGACACGGAGATTGTTTAAACATGGAGTCCAGGGAAATCCAGCTGCATATAAGAATTGCAGATCTGCTGAAGGAAGGAAAGCTGCCAGGGTTTAAGATCATGAAGCCCACCCGTTAACCCAGCACAGGAGAGTGCACCACCACCCATGTCCCTCGAAGGAAGCATCACCTCCCCAGTGGTGAATGGAACCCTGGTCTGCAGTGTGACAGGTGGGGACTGGTTCACTAGATTGAAGTATTCTTTAGGCAGTATTAAACTGAAAAGCTTGGTTGGTGAAAACCACCAAATTGTTAACCACATACCTTAAAATTCTTATATCGGTAGCCAGTCTATGTAGAGAGTTTATTTGTCATGGCCTGACAGCTGGTTGTTGGCCGGTTCTAGTGTATTTTCTGCTGACTTCTCTCATTGTCTCAGGAGTAACAAAACACATGTACTTTAAATGCTGGTTGATTTAGTAGAATGGGCGTAGTTGTGTTTATCCTTTCATCCTAACGATGTGGCAGGACTACATACAGCCATGCCAGAGTCAGTTGGGAAAGCACTGGCTCAGAGCTCTGATTCCAGTCTTAGAGTAACATCTGAAGAACCGGTGTTTACAGCAGGTAAACACCCTGGAGGGGTGTGATGTGTTCTCTTTGTGTCCTGGCTGCTTGCTTAACTGAAAGCCCAGGCAGTGGGATCCAGTGCTCACTCCCATCACCTTCGTAAGACTGTGTGAAGTTACAGTCCTCAGAACTGGAGTAAATTAATAGCAGCAGCATTTGACTGTCTTTTGCTGTTTGTAGAATAACAAAGCCTTACTCTCTGTTATTGTTAACATTATTAGCAATCTAAAACTTCTACCATGGTATCATTCTTTGTTCAAGAGGAACTAACTGGGAGAAGAGAATGTGGAAGAATTTTGTGCCAATTAAAACAATTTCCTGGCCTCTAGAATTTTAGTTGCTGTCCTAAAGGAGGAACATTGTTGTCTTAACTGAGGGTAGTAACTTACTGAAATATCTGAAGTTTAGACTTAAAGTGGCTATTTCATAACTGCATTTTCATAATTCTAGTAAGGGGTGATGATGTAATTTGTAGGAAGTTTACCCTTTTGAATTTTGTCAGCTGTGTGATCACAATAATTTCTTTGTTCAGAGCTAATTTTCTTTTAAGTGGGTGTAAAACACGTTCTGTGTAACCCAAACAGAAATGGCTTACCTTTTTCAGGGCTGAATGATGCTACATTTATCATTCAGAGTAGATACAAAAAAATTGTTAATTACAATGCAGAAACGCTCACCCTTGTGGAATTGACAGCACACAATTTCAAGTGTTTCTGCGTTTTATCATCTGATAGACAATGTCTAATAATGAGCTTCAGTTCTGTGGGTTTTTTTGCTCCTCCTCACGGTAAAGCTAGCCTCCAAAAATACTTAAATGCACTTAGTAACAAATCTGTGTTTATAATTTACAAAAATGTGGCATCTGAAATGCAGTCTTAGAGTGAGAGAGAAAATGCCTGTTTGTGGTTTCGCTCTCCTGTTAGATGCAGTGCAGAGGAATTGAGGAGGTTGCTTGATTTTGCTGAAGTATCTTTCAATATACTAAAGGAAGCTGTGGAAGTATGTGAGGGGGTTTTGTGTTAAATGCTTCTATTTGAAATCCACTCAGAGCAGAGACAAAAGGAGGGGAGGTGGCGTGAAGTAAACCTTTGTCACTAACCGAGTAGCATTCTTACCATTTGAACTTAGCAGAAGCAGAATGGGAAAAGTGTTTTGGTCGATAATGCCAAGCAGCAGGTAGCCCACACAGCTGGAGGAAGTAATTCCTCCAGATGAACTTGTGTGGAACTTCAGCAGCAGCAGTATTTCTTACAGGGAGTACGTGTCCCATTTTAAAAGCTTTGCTTTTGTTGTTTTGGGTTTTTAATGACCTGGTTTGACCTGGTAGAACTGTTCATTTTCCTTTTAAGTGACTTAAAAGAAATTAAGTCAAGAACAATTCAGTGTTCTGAATATTTCTGGTGAATATATTCTTTTGTCTTTGCATGCGTTTGTAGTTAAGACAATTAACTAAGAGACTTATATTAAAAGGAATCCAAATCTCCTGTGTGTGCAGCTAAAACTGGTTTGGAAAATTACACCTTGTTTTGACCAGATTTTTTTTTTTCATGCCAAAAGGCTGTTTTCCCATGGGGAAATAAAGAAAAAAATGAATGATTAAGGGTGACTTGTATAATAAAATGAATGTTAAAAACTGAGTGTTTCCTCAATATGTCTCATTAGAACAGCAAGTATTTCTCGCTTGGAACACTTTCTGTGTTTCCTCCAAAGCAGAGACAACACATGGCCTATTCCTTCTCCCCTCCCAACCCTTGCTAAGTTCTGAATGTATGTGAAACAAAATTCCTTACACTCATCCAAAAGATTTTGTTTGAATTATCTAAAGCTGATTTGTTGTGGTTTCGCTGACAGTGTCTGGGATCCTTCAAGCTGGTTTGGCATGCTGCAGTGGTGACTGCATTGAGGAGTGAGAATTTTCCCAAAGCTTTTCCAGATAAACAGAAGAGCAGGGACACTGAGCATCTCATCATTTCTTTGAAAGGCCTCTTCCTTCTTGGGGGTGGTATATAGGCTCCAGTCCCTTGGCTGCAGCACAGAACAGAGTTAAAAATTCAAGGGAAGAATAGCAAAATTATTACGATGGGAGAGAATTTACTCTGCCATGTGCTTTTTGATATTCTTTCTTACTGTAGGAATGAGCAACAGCTAGGGCATGTTCCACAAAGCTGGAGACAGGAAGGACTTGTTTAGATCCTAGCCTGGGTGACTGAATATTTGGATACGTGGTTCATTCCCCAGTATTTTTAATTAAAGCCTGAGTAGTGCAGTGTCTTGATATCAGTTGTTCTTGACAAATGCTTTACCCAAGATGTAGAATGGAAAGCTATAAATCACCCAGCCGAAAATATCTCTTTACCCTCAATCAGAAAATACTTTTCCCAGGTTTGCCAGCTAATGAGATAGCCTGTGTGTTTTGTTGGAGGTGGCTGTTGCTTGGGGGTTTTTTTGTTTGTTTTTTTGGTTGGGTTTGGGGTTTTTTTGTAGAAAAATACCAGTATTTTGAAGGGAGTTCTTGGAAATCTCAAATTAAGGATGTTCACACAATTCATTGCACAATACAATTTCTGACTGATTGAGTTTAAAGTGTCTCTGGCAGCTGGCAGCAGTGGTAGTAAAGAACAGGAAACAACACTGAATATTAAGTCCGAAGAGCCGCAGTTGTAATGATTCCTCTCCTTGCAGGCTGGCAGTGTTATTTATCTGTGAGACTGAGGAGCAGTGAGGCTGTTTTTTGGGAACAGGATGATCTTTGTGTGTGGAGCTAAAGAAACCAGATCCTAGTGGTGCAGCTGTACCCCAAGCACTTAAACTATGCACACATTGTACACTGAAGAAAAGGCAAAGTTAGGCTCCTTTCAGAATTTTCATGGTAGTGTGGGAGCTCACCTTTGAAGATTCAACCTCAGATTTATTTATTGATGTGGTTTTCCTTTCTACAATTTCTTGATTGTGTTAGAGTGTTCTGGTGTGGGGCAGAGTGCCCAAGCTGCCGAGAGGATTTGTATGCAAAGTCTGCCTGATTTAGTTATTATTTTTTTTAAATGCAAAATGTGTATTGTAAATAAAATTCCTGTTGGTTTGTGCAATGTGATTTAATTCAAGAATTTTAGTAGTTACGGATTTAAGTCTAACTTTGGCTCCATGGTCTTGGTGGTCTTTGGTCCTGCACAGTTTTGGAAGTCTGAATCTTTTCTCTCCCATATGCAGAAATATGACTCAAAATTGGAAGAACTGTGCAATACTAAATCGTGGAAGCATTTGTCTTATAGATCACTTCCAAAATTATTTTAAAATTGTGACATTTAGATGCTGGCAGAACTGAATATAGAATTCACTCTTCTGTTAATTTCAGTTATCTTGTATAAGCTTCTCCCCTCTTAAGATAAACAAGAATTTTAAAAATAATTTTGTAGTACGGATTTCAAAATATATTCATTACTTTTGTAAATGGATGTCAGGAATATGAGGGGGAAGATTCTAGAGAGGATAGATCTAGTTTTGCTTGAGAACAGTAGTGAAGCTGTGTTTTCTCATGCTATAATCTTTCAAACACAGACACCTCCCCACCCTGCCGAGACAGATATTAAGGAAGAAAGTTTGGCTCTTCAGCTTCTTGCTCTCAGGCAACTCAGAATAAATATTTAAATTTGAAATTCCTGCATTTTATTAGTTTCCCTCTCTTGTTCTGCTTGTTTTCACCAAGACGGTGCAAAATGTAATGGGACCTTACAACGATTAATTTGGAATGCTGTTTATCCTTGTTCTAATACAATTCTAATATATATTTCTTATAGCATGCAGATATCTTAGGAGTACGAGAAATGCAGCCAGCTTAACTCCAGTTGTCTGTTAAATGAAAGAAGGGGTGAATGTTTCCATTCTTACATGCAAGACTATTAATAGGAGCCTCACACGAGGTAGCCCTTCCCCAAGGAAGCTGATACGGTGGCAAATGGTGGGTGCAGGTGCTGCAGTTGGGACCTGGTACCTGGGAGAAGCTGAAGCTGTAGTGAGTTTATTTGGTGACAGTCGGTGGCAGAGCTTGGTGAGCTGCTGTGTATGTGCTGGGGTGAGCTGGCAAAGTGTTAATACATTAAAATGGTTTTGGCGGGGTGACACCGTCCATCAGTGATCCCTGAGATTAATTGCAGAAAGTTGATCCCGTTCCTTTGCTGCAGTAATGGATATGGGCATCTGATGCTGCATTTGCATCTGTCATACAAAGTGTGTGCTGCCTGATCTATCTGGGATGTGCAGTGCTTTTCTAGCTGGCTTGCTTTCTTTTTAGTTTCTTTGTGTAATCACTGGGATGTAGTCTTTCTTACATTTCTTAATTAAATGCTGTCTTAAAAATGAGCAGGCTCTTTTTGCCTGGAATTTTAAAATCTTCATAAAATAGACAAAATTTTCACCTGGACACTTCCTTTGTCACTCTTTAAGTAACTGAGAACTATCTTAAATTCCTAGGGGTCTGAAAGGCCATTAATTAATAATATTCTTTCAGAAATGTAAAGGATAACGATCTATTTCTTTAAAGGATATTACATAAAGTGTATAACCAAGAAAACTCATTTCAGTTTTACACAGGTGAGGCAAAAAATGAAACAGTTAATTTTACTTAAAAAAACCCCAAACCACAACTATTTCAACCTTTGTCAACTGGCATACATCAATATATGAGCTTTTCTCGTTGGTAATTTCATCAGTTTGTTTTCCTGATGGCACGTGGTCTGCAAATACTGAGCAGCAGATGAAGCAGAGGCAGCTCATTGCTGTTGTGCAACTGCCCGTGCAGTCCAACCTCTTCTGCGCTGACTTATGCTCTGTACCCAGCTGGGTTTTTTCCTAGAGGTGTTCTGCATAGAGAAATATCCCTGCCTGTGGAATTAAGATTACCTGACCGGTTTGTTATTACCAAGGATGAGTTCCTACAAAACACTGCTGATGCAAGGAGTTGCAGGAGGAGCTGTCTAGCAGGCAGGGAGAGCTAATGCAGGATATGGCTCTGGAATACAGAAAACCGGATGGAGCTAAAGGACAAAGAGAGCTTTGTCGTAGAGCCTGAAGTAAACCATGGAAAGACATTAATAGGCTGCCTGTTTGGGCGTAAAATTACATGTATTGATACAGGTCCCTGTCTTGGAGACTGAGACTTGTGATACATCTTGAGGTGCTTTAAGTCTGATCTGAGGTGACAGCGGTACTGCGTAATGGCCCTGCCTGTTAAACTGAGAAATGTTTGGTTTGTTATACAGAAGTCATTCACCTTTTGCTTACACTTCAGGAGAAGCTGCAAGTCTGAGCTGTCTGTCTTGGACCATGAGAAGGTTGTAGCTGTTGTTTCAGTGTGTGCATTGAGATGTTTTTCGACCAAATTCCTACCTACTGTGCCCAGTGGCTCTGCACGACATCCGTGTGGGGTCGGTTGTCTCCACGCTGGTGTTGCTGTGAAGGAATTGCATTTTACAAAAACGGTGTCATCCAAGACAACTGTGTATCCACGATACTTTCTTCTTAACCATGCAGCCTGTAAAATACGACTCTGAGACAGTCCATGCAGTCCTTCTCTCTCCTTCACCACCCTCATTTGCTTGTCAGATTTTTCTCTGAGAAGGGGTCAAAGCAAAACGTAAAAATAACAATAGGAACGGAAGAACTTTTTGCAATAGGAAGCTGCAAATGATTTGGTTCCCAGAGCATTTATAATATCTTCCTGCATATATTACTGGTTTCATAAGGGCAGTCTACATGCAGTTAAAAAGCAAAACAAAACCAGCCTAAAAACAGTTTTATGTATAAATTTATATGTATAAGTTTTCTAACATACGGAAATCATACTTCAAAGTCATATTGATAACCTATCTAACGAGATATTGGTTAAAGATGTAAGAGTCTTACTGCAACAAGAATGGCTGGGTATTCTTGAGTATGCTCGATGTGCGTGGGAATGGTTGCAGAGTGAAAGAAAGGGATTGATTAATTTTTTTTTTTTTCTTACTCAAGTAGGAACTAGAATGATTTTCAGATGTTCTACAATTTCACGAGGAATAAACTAGCCTTAGTGGAAGTCTCCCTGTAGGTGGTAAACTGTAAAGATCATTTATCCTGAAGAAAGAGAGGGGTTTTTCCTCTGCCTTGCCTGCCCGCCTCCCAAACACCCCCACCCGTAGGAATTCAGTGTCATTTGAAAGTTGGTTTGGGTCAAAAGAAAACTGATCAAGAATCAGAAGCAGTGGTTTCACTGCAGGCAGCAATGAAGGAAAAAGTGATTCAGAATTTAGATTAGCTTTCCTTAGAAAGCAAAACATTATTCTCAGGTGGAGGGTGACAGCAGCTCTTCAGTACTGCAGACAGGATAAGGTATGTGTACTCAGCTTGTGTTACATGCTAATGCTAAGCTTTCTTTGACTCTGGGACCCTGTAGATTCTCAGTTCCATGTAAAATTCCTATTTATCCTTGCATTACATGCATTTGTTTGTGCTAGTATCATTGGCAACCCCCTCACTGCTTTATTTTCTTCTTATCCTCTCTACATGTTTATGTACTATATAGTATTGTTTGTTCAATCTCATTTTTGGACGTTTTTTCTTTTTTTCCCCATGATCATTTAATATTAGAAAGCATTTCATTTCTGTTTTCACAAAAACTTCAGTCTTGCTTTGGCTGTTTTTCTGTCTAGCAAATGAAGCTTTATAGAGTTCCTTTAAAATTAGCTGATGATGTGTTCAGGGAAGATAGCAAGCATCTTCTCCAGGTTTGCATAGCAAAAAAAAAATTAAAAACGTAATTTAATATTTATAGACAAATGCTTTTGTGGCATGCTAGGTGAAGAATGCATGTGCAAAAAAGTAAAATGCATGCGGTTTCAGGTTACTGAACAGGAAGACAGCTTAATGAACTAGAAATAGATCTTGCAGAGTATGAGCACAGAGGTGAAACAGATCTGAAATGTAGTTTAAACCAGGGCAAGATCTTAAAATAATTTATGAAATGGTATGGATTTTCTGGTATTGTGGGGGTTGGTTTATTTATTTATTTATTGATTTATTGATTATCACAAACAAGGCCCAAGAGAAGGTGAAGGTGAGGACAGAAGCTGTTGTTTGTCAAGGAAAATTGGACATTCCAGGGAGAGCACTGCATGGCTTAGCTGACCGGAAAATGTCCGTCGTTTTTGTATTTATGCTGTTAGCTAAGGCATTAAAAACTAACTATGCAGTGCAAAATAAAAAGAGGTGTTAGAGGTGCATTTTGTGCATTCTGGTTACTATAGAGCTTTGCAGGGGTACTAGACTGCATCTTTTCTGAAGGCTGAGAGGAAACATTTCTGGTTTGCAGTGTTTTTTAAGATCACCCTGAGCCTCAATTAGGGGAGTTACGGTAGAGTGTAATCTGCTGCATCTGGCTATTCCCACATGTGAATTTAAAGACTGGGACTGTGCTCAGTGAGTCAGAGGAGAGCATCCCTGGAAGAGAGGAGCTGCTCTGACGGCAGGCAGGGGTCTGAAGCAGAGTGAGAAGATAACAGCGACTTCCTCATTCTGATGGCACTGCCCGTAACCTCATCTGGGTGAAGGTCTCCAGGAGGAGCTGTGACCCATCCCGGGGTGCAGGCGAGTCGCTTACTCGGAGCTGTGGGCATCGGAACAGCTGCCTCCTCACCATGCCGAACAGGATTAAGCAAATTGACACTCTGGGATCTCTTCACTCAGTAAACCCTACCTGCTGCAGCAACGGGCAGCCGAGTGGCTGTAAATACTGGATCCTGGATTTAGGTACAAATGTGCACAGTACAGATACAATGGGCAGGGGGAGGCTGGTTGGTTGGTTGGTTGGGGGATGTTTTCAAATCACAGGAGTTTAGTAGGATGCTTTTTTTTTCCTCCTCTCTTTTTCTCTACTCTCCCCTCTCTCTGATCTGACCCCAGCCAAAAAACGCAGAGTATTTACAGAAAGGACCTATATGGGAAAGGGAGCAGTTACGGAGTTAATCTTCTCTGTAAACTACTGAGATGCTATACAGTAAGGTCTTTCAGAGAAAGCTTGTAAGAGGCATATGTGTTACTTTATGGGGGTTATTTAGTTGAACTGGGGAAATGAGAAATGGTAACTCTTGCTCTGTGAAACATTACTAATGGTAGTATTTTAAGAGAGTAGAAGAATTTTTCTTAGAGCTTTGCTGCTAAACCAAAGAAATCATAGATTATTCAGTATGTATCACTTGTGTTAAATTGTTGTTGAGAAGTAATGCTTTTGGGGAAATGGAGCTTGAAAAGAAAGGGCAGTTGGAAAATAAATCGGTCTGTGAAATCTATTTAGAGGCAGCATTGATTCTGAAATGTAATCTGGAGGTAAACAGTGCTCTTTCAGTCGCGACTGGAGGAGCACAGAGGTAAGGGTAAGGATGTTCATGTTAAACTCATTTCTTGTGGGGTCTTCTCCCATTCCTCCTTTGTAATTTTTAACAGGAAACAATATTTGTGCTTGGCATTTGATCTGTTGCTGCTGAACGAGTTGGTATGATACAGATTAAAATTTTGGAAATATCTGCAGGACAGAACAGTGCTAACCTTTATTGTCTGGAGCTGATGCACCTGTTGGGATGCCTTCTTACATACCTGCTGCTGTGTGCATACACTTAAAAAAGCAAAAAGGCAAGTTATAATCAGTGTTATTTGCTTATATCCAGATTGCAGTTACGGATGGATGAGAGGAGAAGGAGGATGGTAGAAGGCTTGCAAACATGAAATCAAGGATGTAATGGGAATTAATCTTATCAGAGACCTCTGAAGATGGGGTCGCATGTCAGTGGGATGGTGGTACCTCTCAGTAGTTCCTCGAAAGGTAACGGGGCGTTGGAGCGGCAGCCAGTGGGAGTTAATGTTAGCAGGCTGTCATCTCTGATCCAGCAATAGAGCTGTGTTCTCAGAAGGCTCCTCTGTAGCCCCCAGTACTGCACAGTCGCTTCCTTAAACAAGAGTTATTCCAGTTTGGAGAAGTAAACAAGTACAGGTTTACAGTACTTCCTGCAGGAAGGTGGGAGTGAAAGGAGTCAATTATAAATAGTAGTTGATAGGCAGAATGTTCTGCAGCAAGATATTTTACAGCAAGTCCTCACCAGAGCTGTGAATACCTAGTCTGCTGGAGGTCTGTTCATGGCACGGCAGCGGTCCTCTCCCCTTCCTCTTGCTTTGCATTCTCCTGTCTTCGCTGTAGCTCCTTTGCTTCATTTTTAAACTCTTGGAGTTGCAGTGGTTCGATTACTTCCAAATAATTTTTACAAAGCACATTTTATAAAGTGCTGTGTTCCTATCAGTGAGATGCTTTCTGTTAGGACCATAAATTAAAATCATAGACACATGTGAAGTTTTGCTTGGCAAACATACATGGTTTCACAAACATTCTTCATTGTTTCCTTTCTGTGTCTTAAAAACAGATGTCCGTGGACACAGACCATGCCATGAGGAGGCACAGTAGCCTTTCATAATAGGGGAACAAAGCTTACTTGCATACCCCAGTATAACTCTCTGGAACTGGAACAAGTTAAAATTGTATCTCTGCTATCACTGGCCACTGAAAACCTAAAACCCTTGATGTGCGATTTAGGCTTAATATTCAGAATGTACTCTAGTGCATGATTTTATTTGTAGAAGACTTTGACATTGCTTAAAGTTTTAAGGAATTAAAAAGTTTGGTACATTTTTCATTAAAATGTTAGAATACATGTACAATTAATAATTGTGTATTCCTGCTTAATTAAATGATCTGAGTTTTTGCCCCACTTATGCAAGAAAAACTCATTCAGATATAGGGAGAGAGAAGATAGGGCTTTGAGTAATGAATTGGCAAGAAACTACTGAAACTAATAAGTATTGTATTTTTGCCTTTATTTGACATCAGTTGGAGAAAGCAGTGGTGTTGGTAGGAGGAAACCAAATCTCCTGGTAATTCCACCCATTTCTGTAACTTAAAAATGCTTTGCATATGAGACAAGAGAGACAAGATAAATATTAAAGTTGTTTATGGTTATCTGGCTGGAGAGAGTGTTGAGTAGTTTCAATCTGGAACTGAATATTGAAAATAACATATTTTTTCAGTTACCTTATGAGCTGGAAGAAACAATAGCATGTATGTGTTTTAGTCCCTAAGTGGATCATGTGAGTCTATATTTCACTTGGGAAATTTGAGAGGCAAATCTCATGGCTAAAATCCAGGGAATAAATGTACAACGCCCAAATTTATCCTGAAGTTATTAACCATCTGGGAGCTGGGTTTCGAAGGAGGAAAGGTGGTTGTAGGAGTAGAGAAAGAATAGAGAATTAGCTTTGAAGAAATACATTTATTATATGTGCAGTAGATTGCTTAAAAGAATGCATGTGACTCAAACTGTCTTTCTTTTTTCCTCTTTCATAACATTTTATGGTATATCAATCCTCAGAAATAATTCATCCATAAAACAGGATGCTTTTACTGTAAAGTAATTGTTAGCAAATGGTGTCCAAAAGAGGATAAGAATCTCTGAGGACTGAACTCAGAGGATGCAGTGGGAGAGTCCAGTTATTACTAATGGGTTGGTGTAATTCTTGGCATAGATTCACATACACACTTTGAAAGTCTATTCTTTTAGGATGCAGATGGAAGCTGTTAAGTATGTGCTGTGTGTGCCTTTCCATCTCCACAAAGAGCATGCAACAGAAATCCTCCTGAAACTGAGCTCATGTATCAGCTATACAGTTACACATGCAGAGGTACTGCTTTCCTGACCTCTGCATCCCTACTCACTTGTTCTTGGCTTTTCCAACTCATTAGGCTGCAGGACTTGCAGGAGAGTTAGCTGAAGGTGCTGTTTCATGGTGAGTGAAAAATGAGCTACGTGTCAGGCACCGCTGGTTTATTTACCCTGTGCCTACACATACGATCCAGTTGCTTCTCGTGCATCAACACCGGCAGTCACACAGCCAGCCAGACCTGGGAGTAGGTCCTGCAGAAAATGCTGCACCATTCCCTCCTCCCACACCCCAAGATCCCCCTTAAAAAACCACAAACAACAAAAACTATAACAACAACAACAAAATGTTATGAAGTATAGGAGTTTATGCAAGAAAAATACTGACGTCCTTTCACAGTTGCCATCCCTGCTTGTGAACCTGAAGATCTGAGACTTGGGTTTTTTGCTCTAAGTGAGCTGATAAGATCCACAGCTATCCACATTATCTGAACTACTCCTGACCTTTTCCTCCTTTAATTTGGATATATTGAACTGGAATTTTCAACTGGACTGGATTTTCAGTCTCTTGAAAAGGCCATTTCTGTAGCTCTCAGGTGGGTTACCTGGTCTGTGAAAAGCTACGACAGAACAGCAGTGTGGATCAGGTGTGTGTATGGGGTTAACCCCAAGCAGCCTTCTTAATCTTCAGAAATCTGCTCCCTCCACTGCAGCTCTTTCCAATCAGACTTTGGAGAAGTACTGCATGAAAACAGAGTAATTTAAAATGGTTCTTTTAGCCCCAGCTCATTCTCAAACCAGCTACTCAGTTCTGAGTTTTAACTTTTTTTTAAAGATGTAAAAGGAAAACATATGCTTTCCTGAAGGAAATGTAGTCAGCTTTATAATACAAGCTCCATGGAATAAGGACTTGTAACTCCATTTTTGCGTTAGGAAGAAAGTGTTTATATATAAGCATTTTTTGATTTTGCTAAGATGACTGTATGCCTGTGTATAGCTACTGAAGCATCTTCAAAATACTTAGTAAAGAATTTCTAGATTTTTCTTCAAAACCATGATGTAACAATGATCAGTCTAAGGCTTCCCAGGGAGAGACCAGAAGGAATATTGATAAAACTTTGTAAAGAAGGGCAGAGTTGATTTCATACCGGCAGTATGATTATGTCTTTACCTCCTTGCCAGCTCTGTCAGAGAACACCTGTATCTGAGCATATGGATTTGTGTCATGGTCAAAAGTCGGTATTGGATGGATGGGCTTCAACTGAGCAAAGCAGAAATGTTCCAGCTTGTTTCAACTTAATTTCCCTCTTGCTGTGTTACAGCTCTCTCTTAAACAAATTGCTTCAGTGAAGCAGCAGTGGAAGAACGGGCTATCGCCTTTCATAATGAAAGTTTCCTCTAGGTGCTCATTGCAAGGCTAGTAATGAACAGTATGTTCATATTCTGCTTTTGAGCAGAGCTAGAAGCAGCTGTAACAATCCATTGAATTTGCTCATCTAGGCTTGTGCTGACTCTCCTTTAGGGGAGGCAATGAGAGGAACAGAATTTAGGTGATATAAGTGTGTTCCATCCTGCTTTGAAAAGACAGCATCAGTACCATTAACAATCCTACCCCCAAAGGCTGGTTTTCCTCACAGAGAATAGTTGTGTATGCTTGTTAAACCACTTAACCTGCTTTTTTGTTTCCTTACATTTGAACATGGGACTGGACACCTCCTGTCAATCTTCTTGAATGAGTGGTTAAAAAGACACCACACAAAAAATAAACCATGTGGAGTAGTTTGCCCTCAGAAGAAAATTTCATAGAGATCAGCTGTCTAGAGGCATTGTAGGAAATGCTGAGGACTTGATGAAAAGAAGAAATGTTTTTTTCAATAGAAAAATGAAAAGAAGCTAATTAAATTTCTTATCTTGTTTCTACCAGATAACTTATTTGCCCCAAAATTTAGGCTTACAGTTGAGTATATAACTTAATAAGAGCAATAATTATTGTTTTGTAGAAATTATTACAGATTTCCTTCCCTTTCTCTGCTTCGTGTCTAATTAAAGCAAGTAATAAGAATTCTGGTTTATTGCCTTTCAATTGCCTTTCAAAAGAAGTTTAATTTTTTTTTAACCTTTTTTTTTTCCTTTGTTTCCTACATCCAAACCAGTTTTGGACAGCTCTCCCATGATCTTATCACATCGTTTTCCTGTGGCCACTTAGGTAGTATTAGATGGATGGGAGCTGGGGAATGATGTGAGGAATTGGAATTTAAATGACTGGGTGGATAAGGCAGTTCACAGCATCACCTTCCTCCTGAGGCTTTATTGGGAAAAATCAAGAAAACAAACACAATGGAAAATGCGCATGACAAAATGTCGCTTTGTGTGTGTGCATGGTGTGGGCTTGCTCACGCTGAAGGAAATTCAGCAGTACATATGTTATTCCTGAAGAGACTGTAATCAAGTTAACGAACGTGATAATGATCCTCTTTTTAGTATTCAGTGTATTTGGATTGCACACTGAGATAAAATGTCTCATCTTCCATTAATTTATAGTTTTAAAATACTCTATACCAAGCGGTTATCCTTCCCTTTTTAACTCAATCTATATTCAGAATTGATGAATTTGTGGAGGAGTATCTTCCCCTTTCCTAATCCCTTAAAATACTTCATCCTGAAAAGACATCTCTGCAGCAGATAGGCATTAAGACTTTCAATAGCTCTCTGCTAGTTAACCTTGACGGGAGTCTGTTTAAAAAAACCTTGTATTTCCAGTGTGACTGACCTTTATGAAAATCATCTGTGCTCTCGTTGTATTGCTCAGGCTACATTTCCATCTGAAGACAAAAAATATAAAAGCAGTTTGGTTTCTAATCACCATCATCTAAGTCTGCTCATGCTGATGTCGGTGTTGAGGTGGGACTGCACTCGGAGGAAGTTGTCTGTCATCACCTGCAGTCATCTCCTTACGCAGTGGGGAGCCTGAAAGTGGTGCCATGGCCAGAAGGGCTCCAGACAGGGTGTGCACCAGAAAGGTCAACATTATACAATGCAAAGCAATGTTTGTACAATGAACTTCTATCATTAATATCAATTAATTAGGTGAGGAGCAAACATCATTGTATAACGAATCTCCATCACCAATATAATTAATTGGATAAGGAGGAAACATCATTTTTTATCTACAGGAATTTTAGGGGACCCATTTTTATCGCTATTTTAGCCATTCCATCTTCTCTCCCAATTCCCTAAATTACTTTCTCAATGTATTTTTTGAGGGCTACAGCGGTACAACATTTGGAAAGAGAAAATGACCAAAGTTATTGTAATAGCCCCAAAGCCAAACAGTACGAGTATATTATTATTATTGAGCTTATGGCAGAGTTCCTAACTTGAGACTGATGTGTTTGTACAGCTGTTGCTAAAGCTGTGGCTCCAAACAATTGCTAGTTGTTCCAGTGAGCTCTTCTGCTTTGAATCAAGAGCATGGGGGAAAAGAAAAAAAGACTTTTAAAATTGCTGTTGGATTATTATGTTTATTTAGGTTAATGTGTAACTGTAGTAGGTGAACAGGAAACACGTATTTTTTTAGTACAAGTAGTCTAGTAACTTGACGGTTTAAAGCAAATGAAATTTGATAAAGATATTATTTTTTTAGGTTCATTTGTTTTTGTAACTTAATACTAACACTGTGAACCATCTCTTTATAAGCTTTACTAGTACATTTGAAGGTATGCTTAGCAATTATTAATAGTATCTACCCTTTGTATTTTAAAGTGTTTATTTACTCATATTCTATCTGTTTTACTAGAGAATTTTTGGAGATTTTCTCATGTGTTGGAATTTTTAAGGCATTTGGAGAGAGAATAAAATGCATCTACTTTCAGTTTCTAGAGGCCAAGCATCTGTAAATATGTGGCAGCGATTATACTTGCTCACATTTTTTCCAAACTTCTGGACAAAAGGAAAAAAAATGCTTTTGGCTCAGCATTTATGCAGATTTTTTGTGGAACTAGTTTTTGCCTTTGTAATTGTGGGACTTGTTTATATTGATTACATAAAGTGGCGGGAGCTAATTTCCTCCCTATCCGTGTGTACATGCTCAATTTCAACAGTAGAGCAGAACTGTGTGTCTCACTATTTCCTTTTGAGATCAGACTTTCTGAAAGTTGCTTTTGCAATATCTTAGCAGTATACAGCCTTTTGCTTGATGTAGCGGAGGGTGTTTTAAAATCTGCGTAGGATAAATTCCTTCCATTGGGATGCCCTGCATTGCTGAGCTTTTGCATGGGGAAGCATGGCATGTGTTGCTTTAAATAACATCTGAGATCATGATTCTTCCTCATGCAGTTTCTGCAGCCTTGTTTCTCTCCCTCCCTTCCTCCACAGCTTTCTCTGCTTTCAGCAGAGCTGAGGCCTTGCTGAATGCATCTTTTTCCACCCCTTTTTGGTTGGCTGTTCTGTTATTTGTATTGATATGGACATTTTTTGTTTCATATCTATTCATAAACTTCCTCTTCTGGACTGATGCACAAAGCATATCAGATGAGCTGCTGTGCTGCTCCAGAGCTGTATTTCTAGGACTCGAGTTTATTTTTATCCATTTCTGAGCAAAAATTTACTTTACAGCAAAAATCAGAGTAGCAGATGATAAAACCCCTACAGCTCAGTAACAGATGAGCAGAATTAATTGTGCAGTTGCCCCAATTAAAATCTGAAACTGCTAATCACGAATCTTGTCAGGAGTGTTTCCCATGTGTAGTGTGTGACGTACAGCTCTCCGCCACGAGCAGAGCCGCATCTTTGCTGCTGGCATTCCTTAGCATGGCTCCTGGGAGGTGGGCTGCACATGGCAAGCACGAGGCTGATGGATTGTCAGCAGTCAGCTAAACTCTGCCGTGTGTCTTAAGCACCAGTGCTGCCTGCAAGGCCCAGGCCCAAAGCTTCTGCCTTCCCTCTCTTACATTCTTTGCCTCGGACATCACTGCTCCGCGCTGGGTGACTGTGGATGTCTCCTGTGCTATATGGACACAAACACATGTACCCGAACCAGGCTGAGAAGCCGAAAAGGAGAGCCAAAAGAGAGACCACAGAGAGCGAGCAAAAGGAAGGTCCAAAAAGGAGAGGGCAGAACCCTCTCACCTTTATTTCTATGTTCTTATAAATCACCGTGGATTGGAGGTAGAAATCACCACCTCTCAATCCCACTGGTCAAAGAAAAGTCCATCGTATTTCTCCGCCTAGGAGAATGGAATGACGAACAACAAGGACAGTTAACAAAGACATAGATAGTTAGCAAAAACCATGGCCATGTTTACAGCAGAATGTGTGAGAAAGTATCACAGCAAAGAGAAACATTGAAAAACTGCAGAACTCAGGACAACAGGTGACTGCTTGGTTTTGTCAGAAGCAGGGAGTGCTGTGCCATGGAGCAGCTGGGAGTGAGCAAGTGCTGCCAGCTCCCACTGCTTCAGTAGCTCCTTGTGCCCTGCATAGCTTCCCATGCTGAGATCTTCAACCCGCCAGCAGCAGCAGTGCTGGGGAGCCGGCGAGGACCAAGGGCGGTACACGGCTCCTCTCAGCTCCGGGTGCTGAGGAGGCAGCAGCCCTGGGCCCGGAACAATCCTTCTTGCTGCATCCGTTCTTCTGGAGGGAGGAGTGGTTGGCCCTTCATTTGATCCACTTTGGTCATCCTGCAGTAGTTGGATATATACCTGATACTAGGCATCTAGCTAAAATAGCATATACAGGCAGTTTAAAATATTTGTGTCTCTGTAGTAAAGCTCAAAAATGCCCATGCTTTGGAAAAGAGTAATGTTGCTGTAGTCTTTGTGGAACTTAAGAAATTTGATCTTAAAACCTGCTGCATTTAAAGCAAAATAGGGAACATACATTGGTACTGTAGGAAAACCTGCTTGCTAATACAGGAAAGCAGTATTTCTCTAATTTTCTTTCACTGTTTACACTGAAAAACTTTGTCAACTACTTAAAGAAAGAAGGGCATCGCCTTAATATCTTTATATTACATGGTATGTGTCAGTCCCCATGAGGGAGTTGTGAGTATTTAACTTAATTCTGTCAGTGAAAATCTTGGCTATTGTAGGTCTGCAGAGCAAATACTTTTCTGTTCTCCTTCACAGTGATGTAAAATGATGTCCTGTAAGGAGAGGCACAGGTGAAGTGCAAGAGATAAGTAACTGGATAATGGCCCCAGTTGGCCTGAGGGAACTTGCTAGACATTGTGCACGAAAAGGAGAAAACTTGACCTGAAAATTAGAGCATGTTTCTGTTCATTAGCTCTTACATAAAAGCATGCAAGTGCCTGTGCTGTTAGTGGTTAGGGGAAATGCACCCTCCCTTCCAGTGGGAAACAATCACATTAAAATAATCAGGCCGCTTGCTTTGATCTGTAAAGAGGATGGCTTAGTACACTGACGTAGAGTGAGAACTTGACTGAGAAACAGTGCTAAATTACATAAATCTGTCCTTGGCATGTCCTGCCAGGCACATGGATGGAGCTGTCTTTAAATCTGAACAAACAGGTGGTCAAAAGAATAGGGTTGAAATCCAGACACCGCCTATTAAAATGTAAGCTGCATACAGGGAAGCTGAGATTTAATCTATTAGAAGCTTGTGGTTTTCACAAACTGCGAAACTGAACTTCAGCAGTCTGAGTCTTAATACTTGCTACTTGTGACACAAAATATATTTCTCTCCAGAAACAGGAGAGAATAACAGCTTATTGCAAAGAATGAGATGCCCCACAAAGTCCACTCTCCCTTTGTGTAGTGCTGTCTTGCGCTTCTAGCAGTGTACAAGATTTAGATTTGAGGTGTTATATCCCTGTAGTCTGAATTCCAGGGAGCACAAACAGAACTACTTTTGTTAACCTGGGAAGGTTTTTCTGGCACAATATCATGCCTTCTTCCTGCTTAAAAACACCCAAAATGAAAAACACAAGTGTGGATGCAAAGTTGTCCAGCAGTTCTAATAGGAGGGGTTTTTCCAATCTGAATTTTGGTGGTGTTTAGCTCACAGATAGCAGTTGTATTTGCAGCTCTGTGTACAGTCTATAATGCATGTGAAACTAGTTAAAAGCTTAAATGTAAAACCTTGGTTTACAAAAGCTTGGTTTTAAATTTATGGGGTAGGAAGGCAAGAGAAGACATTAAGAAAAAAATAAAGATAACATAACTATAAATGTAAGTGTATTAAACCTTCCAGGCATATGCCACTAATTTTTTAATTTAAATGAACAGTGTATTCTTTTTGCTCTTACTGAGAGTTTTTTGTCATTCCTTTCTATAGTGCAGTTGCAAATATGTCTTTTGAATTACTTTTCTCATTATTAGAAAGACCTTTGGAAGTCATTAAGATGACAGTCGTGGGGTCAGGGCTGGGGGTTTTTTTTAATTGCTTTTTGGCCAGTTTAGTATCTCATTATGAGAAGCTGAAGACTATCTAGCCTCAAGCTTAGAATTCCAGTCTATCTGATGTTAACATAATCAGCTTTTGGTGACGTAGAAGAGTTAATTATTGCATACATGTAAATTTAAGTGCTCTGGACCAGTGCCTGTATCAGTCAAAATTAATACAGATAATGTATTAATCAGGGAAATTGTGCTAAGGAGTTGAACTCTTTGTCTATTCACATACTGAAAAGATTATTAACCAGTATTTCAGCATAGTGAATAACTTGAAATAAATGACAGGAAAGTTTGCTGACCAGAGATGAAGGCTCTGTTTGTTCCACTCCAGACACAAATGTGATTGAGGGGTTTTCTTTTATGTATTGAGTACTAGCTTTCTGCATTTTGTGATTTTTTTAATTTTTTTTTAAAGAAACTAGTTTTATTAAAGTTATCTCGCTCTACCTCAAAAGTGAAATTCCTGCTTCCCAAAGGCCATGGTGGAAATGCCCCATTTGCAAGCCTGATAATGCTTAAGCTGCATTGTCTTTAAATGGTAGCTGCTGTTATGATGGCTTTTTGAACGTTGAAACACATCTAATGCCTTTTGATGTACATTCCAGTACTGGTTTACAAAAAATAAACGAGGATATTTTTAAGAGGATACCCAGTAGGAGAGAAGTAAAAGTCCTGACACATACAAAATTATCGGAATGGTCTTGTACATGGCAGCTTGGTAACCTCTTATCTCAAAAGCAGTTCCCAGGCAGAAACTGCACGTGTGTCCATGACTAAAATAATCCTTGCACTCTTTTTTTCATGCCTTCCACATCTCATCTGACAGCGAGTGATCACTGTGTATGCAAGCAGGCTTTTATGAACTTTGTCATTAGCTGCTTGTCAATCCCACCGTGCATCTTAAACCCAAAAGTGCCTCACTGGAGATTGTGCTCTCTGGGTTTTGAACCAACAAACAGCCCTTTTCGCCAAACACTCACAACGCATCTGCAGCAGAGCTTATTGATCACCTGGTTGACTTCTCCTGATGAGTTTTCTTGGCTTTTTTTTGGTTGTTTTTTTGGTTGGTTTTTGGTTGGCTGGTTGTGTTTTTGTTCCCTGAAGTCCGTGGTGGATGGCAGAGCTGCAGTGGCAGAGTGACATGCCAGTCAGGGGTACTGAGTTTGCTTAGCTCTATTTTTCAGTCTTTGCCCCATCACTGTTTCATCGCTGTGAAATGTTGGTTTTGATTTTGGAGCATTTTGTGTTCAGAGGTGCAGAGCAAGCATCAAGCAGATTGAGATTGATTCCCTAGGTAAAGGAGTCAGAGTTTCTGCAGCCCCTTGCAATAAAACTCGAAAAACAGCAATATGGAAATAGTTAATATGAAGCAAAGTCTTTTAAGTCATCAACTAGCTTAACATGGCTGATTTATTTTTTAGAGAAAAATACAGTTATTAATCACAGATGTGCATGTTTCTCGTGTTAAGAAAGCTGGGACTAGAATGAGAATTCCCATTTCCCTTCCAGTTTCAAAAATTTGCCTGTTTGCTGGAGGTAACTTTATCTTCTAGTTTGAGGGGGTCAGAACCCATGCTGCCTGCCCTTTAGCTTCAAAAATATATTTATGGACTCTGACTGAACTCTCTGACCTCACCACCAGAGCAACATATGTGGTTTTTACTTTCAGGGAAATGGCAGTTAAATGCCTCCTTTTCTTATTGTGGCTATGAATTACAGAACAAAGCCCATCCGTTAGGTTTTTTAAAGTACTTTACTGAGTTGCAAAACTTTCTCTACTTGAACAAGTAGTGGTTTTATTAAATTCGATGGTTTCTTATCGTATTGATGTTGCTGTGTGTGATCACTATATATGTGTTGGGTTTTTCTTCTCTCCAAGATGTCCATCTGTTTCATTTCTCTTTTTCTAAAAGGGAATCTGATTCTCACTAGAAAGTTTGCTGTACTCGAAACATATTTGGGGTTAGCATACCCCAAATTTCTTCCATCTGTTTTGGTTTTTAAATTCCATGTTGTTCTCAGTTTAATTTTGAATACTTCTTTTTTCCTCTTAGCCTGTCTTAGTGATAAAGTATTCTTGAGCAACCCTAGAATAACAATTTTCTATGTAGTCATAAAGGAAACAAAGCTGATTTAGTGTAAACAATCCCAAGCATGGTAATCAATCAAACCAAGTCTGTATCCCTAATTATCCAGATAGAAGTAGTACATAGTGATGGGACAGGGAGAAATGAGACTCTCCCATGGGGCTCTTCTCATAGTGAAGGTGAAAGGTCTCTCCGTGCTCTTGAAAATGCCTGTGTTGGATATTGATATTCCCTAATGCTTCGAGCTGGCAATGCCTCTCCATAAATATATGAACGTGGGCACCTAGGTTTTGTACGTGTCTGTACTTTAGTATTGTTACTGGGGTCCTGAGGAAACAGATGGGAGTAAGTAAGTGGAAAATCTGGATGCCTCTTGGCTGGGATGGGATGGGAAAATAGATGGTAAAGGGTCTCACTGGGAGAACACTGGCATGGAATATTTCTAGTGAGTGTTAACTCAGCTATGAGGTTTTAGAGATGGTTTCTGCAAATTTAAGCACAGACAAAAAGTCAGATCTGATCTCTGAAGAAGCCTAATAGGTTGGTATTCTTTTCAAGTTAACACTGGTGATTTTAAATCTCTTTATTTTTTAGTGCCCTATCTAATAAACTTTGATCTTTAGGCTGATGCTTTTATATCAATGAAGTATTTTATTTATTTTAAGAGGAGGTGTTATCAATGCAGACGAGTATCTTAAGGGTGGGTTTCAAGAAGCTGGGGCCAGGTTCTTTTCAGTGTCTGGTGACAGGACAGGGGGCAACAGGCACAAACTGAAACACAGGAAGGTCTGTCTGAATATGAGGAAGAGCTGCTTTGCTGTGAGGGTGGCAGAGCACTGAAACAGTCTGCCCAGAAAGGTTGTGGAGTCTTCTTCTCAGGAGATACTTAAAACCTGCCTGGATACAGCCCTGTACACCCTGCAGCGGCCACAGCCTAGCTGATCCCCAGAGGTCCCCAACCTTTGTGATTTTCTTTCTTTCCTTCTCTTCGAGCTTTAAAGAGCAAAGTGGAACAGTGTTATCATTTTATTATGTCCACTTTTGTGATTCCCTGAAGCCCTAATAATACTTCAGTAAGTATTTCATGTTAAGTCGTGCAGAAGGGAAGATAAGAAGCAGTTACGTGCTGCATGCCAAATGGAAACTAATATTGTGTGGGAAGATGCGGTTAAAGGATGTGCTGCGGAACATGTCTGGCTTACATTGTTTTGTCTCTTAGATCGTCTCTGCTTGAGCAGAGTGTACATATTTCTCTGTGCTCTCTTCCCTCCTCCTGCCCACAAACTCTTGGCTGACTTGGGTTAAGATTTAGGAGTGCTACAACAAAAAGTTGTCCTACATAGTTTCAGGGCCTCTGTCCTGACTGCTTGGTTTTACAAGAAGCTCAGTAGTTGCTAAATGTAGATCGTCGAAAGGATGTGTGAAAATTTGAGAAGGTGGAACACACTTTATAAAAAGAAAAAGGGGTTTATTACCTGCAGGTATGTTACATGCTGAGGTATAGGCATGTTTGTGTAAAAGTCAGTCTTATGCAATCACTTACTGCATGACCATGCTGCCTTTGTGTTAGAAAGGAGTCATTGTAAAGGAAAGAAATGCAATGGATATAAAAATACAAAACAGTACATGGTGAACTTCTGCAAAGGCTTAATTTTTTCTTCTTATGTAAACGAGTGAATGTTCTCTATTTTATTTGCATGGAAGGAACCTTGTATGAACTGTTATTGAGAGGAAAGACATATACAAATGAAAGAAAAACTTGGCTGAGTAGTTATAACATCTTCAGGCTTGGGAGTCTTGAATACAAGGCATTTAGTTTGTGCTTTAAGAAAATTATTTACAAGAACACCACCATTGTTTTCTCATCTTCTGTAGTCCACTAACAGAGTAGCAGAAAGTTATTTATTGAAATACCCATCAGCTGATGTTTGCTGTGATTTCTGAAACAAGGCATCTGATAATAATTAAAATGCGTGATACAGTAAAGGTAAAGATAAGTTTGGTGAAAGAGCAGTCAAACTAAATTCTTACAGACGTTTAATAGGAGATTGTTTGGATTCTTGTGGAGAGCTTGCAGATGGTTGCAAGTTTTGTTTGGAATTTTTTTAATAAGCAGATCAGGGGATTTTTTTTAATAAACTCAAGAGTCTGTCGTGATGTGGATGCTGATGGCTAGTAGGCTTGCTTTTCTTGCATATGTGCTGAGAACCCTTAAGCAGTAATCCCGGTGCCTTGAGGGATACTCAGATTGCAAGTTGAAAACCATTGTTAGAGATAATTAATTTCTTCCTTATGCTTTCCACTTCAGCAAGAAAATAATTTTTATTTTAGCAGTTCTTAGCACTGCTCTCCCAAGATTTAGAGACAAAGACAACTAGTGTTGCTCTGCATCTGCGTTTTTGCTAGTACTCATTACTTAAAACCTTGAAGCCAGGTTAATGGCATCATGTGAACTCACCTATGTGCGCAACAGCTACAGCTGTTGCTGGAAGATAATTCTGCAGATGTGACATGGTTTAAAGAGTTAGCAGCTAGCTTGTTAGACTGAAAGTATGCTTTATAAAGTTTGCTTATCTTCAGCTTTAGAAACATGATGAAAGTGGTGGTTGACAGCGATTATTATGGATGTGTTCATCCAGTGTAAGCTACAAATGTTCTTGGCATCAGAGCTGATATGTCTTAATGGTGGCTTGCCATGGGTTTTATTGAAATAGAGAAACATTTTCATAAACAACATGATAAATCACAATTTGGATTCCAAGGAAAGGGTGCCCTTTGTGAAACAGCTTGAAGAGCGAAGGAAAAACAAAAAGTCCTAACTTTTTATATCCACATTTTATGTCTCTTACCTCATCTCCATTCAAAACTATCCTTTTCACGTAGTGCTCCATGGAAAAAGAACAGCCTCACATACTTGTGTGTGGATCCAAGCATTTGGGTGTTTATGATGAAGTGTATTGCTACATCAGTATGACCATATTATTCCACAAAATTCAAGCTATCTGTGGTCAGGCTGGCAATACACCTCGTAGGGAAAAGCTGCAGGAGAGGTGACCTGAACATCTGTGTCAAGCTTCAAGAAGGAACACAAGCACTGCATTTAACTCCCAGCAGTAGAAACATTCAACAAAACATTATTTATGTCATCCTTATGTAAACTATCTGTCTGCAAAAGTGCACACACAGGGGAAAAAAACCCATATTTGACAACCTAGGATAGTCTTGCTAATACCCTAGTGGTAGATAATATTTATAGGAGTGGTGTTACAAGAAAGTTTCCAGCCCCCCTGTACGCCCCCAAAAACCTGTATTTTTAGGAAAAGAGAATTGCTTTCACATTGGAAAACAACATTGTGCTGCATGGGGAAAAAAAAAAGAAATGTAGTCTCACAATAGGTGACCAGTGGGTGTTCATCATAAGCACACAGTCCTGTTCAAGTGGCAGGAACCTTGGTGGGAAAGTGTTTTTGACCTCATGCACATTTAACTATGGCTTGAGAAAAGTGTATCCTGTGTTTCATTACAGAACTTCAGGCATGTCATGCTGAGAACTTCTGCTGATCGTGAGATTTCTGCAAGTGGGCTTTTAAACATTGCTTTGTGCCTTTTTAAAAAACAAACAAAACAAAGCCAAAACTCTGAGAAAATTTAAGCAAAAGACAGACGTTTAACTGTCTTCTGGTTTCTTCTTCCCTCTATCCCGAGGGTAGGGGAAATATATAAATAATGAAAGTAATTGGAGCATTTGTAATTAAATTTGGTGCTTGAAAAATGATTTGCTTATCTCATTGAGGCAATTATTGTTACCCTTCATGTCTTTGCTCAAAGCAGTAAACATTAAAAGATAAAACAAGCATATCCTTCCATAAAGTTACATGACATATGGAAAGTATAATTCACTATCAAATAAATATCAGCAGTGGGAAATATGAATTATAGTTGAGGCAGGAACAACTTAATGAAGCTTGATTGTTCGAAGCACATAAGTGGTGCTTAATGCTGGATGGCCGTGTGCAGCATGAACACTGATAGTTGCGGTGTCATTAAAGGCCTGGTTACCTCAAAATAATCTCACTGATTTCTCCATCAATTCAATTAGATATCCTTTATTACGTACGTCCGTTTGCCTTGTTTTTCACTTGCCGGTGCTTCAGCTTTAAAATGGTCCTCTTGTTCTTTTTTCCAGACTCCCTTTCAGTCTCCAGCAATGACGCCAGTCCCCCAGCTTCCGTAACATCACTTCAGCCCCACATGATCGGTGCTCAGAGCTCCCCGGGCCCCAAGCGCCCTGGCAACACCTTGAGGAAGTGGCTCACCAGTCCTGTGAGGCGCCTTAGCAGTGGCAAAGCAGACGGGCACGTCAAAAAACTGGCCCACAAGCACAAGAAAAGCAGAGAGGTTCGCAAAAGTGCCGATGCAGGCTCTCAGAAGGACTCCGATGACAGTGCAGCAACCCCCCAGGATGAAACTGTTGAAGAGGTAAGCGCTCAAGGCGTCTTCCCGAGACTTGCTTGCATGTTTTTCAAGGAACTAATGTTGGCAGGTGAAGGTTGTCTCCTCCGCTGACTGTCCAGCAGTGCAGCCAAGTGGTGTGTGCTCTGTGCTCATCCTTGACTGCTGTGCTCTGCGTCAGTGCTGGGTCAGGGACAGTCCGTGCCCTCTGCTTTGAGAGTGTTACTGAAGCTCTGTGGAGCGTCTGTAGTCAAAAAGAGAAATGGGAGAGTAAAAAGCTGTCCTTTGGCTTTACTCTCCTATGCTAATTAGGAAAGTGGCTTTGTGAGTAAAGGTGTTTCAAAGTCTGGGAATAATCAGGTCATTTTATATTTCCTTTGCTTTTCTTGTTGATGGATCAGGGAGGGTATAGGGAGAACTGCTGAACTGCTTAAAGCTCTAATTGCGCCTTGCATAAGAGTCAGAGCACAGAAAATTACTGGCCCTTCAATGCAGGCCTGTTACCAGCAGTCAAATAACATGCATAGCAGTTTTCATTGGAGAGAAGGAAATCGTGAACTGTTGCAAATTTTGCCACCAAGGACATCTACTGAGGGCTTCCCTTCTTCCCACAAACATATGCCTCTCCTTCAAAGCCTGAAGCTCATGTATGAACAAAGCTGGCCTCCCGTTAGGTGCAGACAAGAGCCAAATTCTCTGTTACAAACTTATGGTCCAGGCTGAAACGAATGTCATGTTACTGCTTCCAAGGGCACAGCTGGGTGCATGCTATTCCCTTTTATTAGATTGACTCTGACTGTTGGTTCTGGTACTTACTGTCCGGAAAAGCAGTCTCAGTTGCCCAGTTTTTTATTTATTGCTTTTTTTTCTTCCTTCCAACATATTTTTCTACAAGCTTGGCACATTAATGAAGTTACACAGTAACTTCAGTAAGTGTAGGGAAAGGAAAGACTAAAGACTTGCCAGCATGATGTATTGAGAGAAGTTGTTTAGGAATGAATCCTGGCCTCTGCCCTTGAATGTCAGGCTGTAGAAAGAGACCCTCTGTGCTGCAGTTGTAGCATTATTTTGCAAGTATCTGTTATTCTGCCGTTCAGTGAGTGAAGGGAAAAATCTAAGGCCAGTGCCTTAAAGTCAGGAAAAAACAATAACCATCTATGCTGTCTTCCTGTAAAGGTAGATAAATGATCCTGTGAGATCAGTACATTAAACTTTGGGTACTTAAAATAAGAGTTCCTTGTGGGGGACAGAAAGGATAATTGACAAAATACTTCATGTTGTGATAGGGAGTTTTTTATGGCCTTTATAAGTCTTGCTGTGATACGTAGCAAGATAGATATTTCAGAGGGATTTGCATTCTTCTTTACAAAACTGAACTTGGAAAGCAAGCATGGCTTTGGTAACGCTTTCCTGTAGTAAATTTAAGCTGAATGTCTTTTTCTTAGTCTTTGAATTCATTCGCTTCTACCAAACACTGAAAACTGTCTTTGGCATCTGCATTTTCCCCCTCTGTTAAGGAGTGTTTGTAGGAGCATCTTGACTTGTTGGGAGAGGGCTGAAGCTACAGAACAGACTTAAAACGCGAATGTGATAACAAGCTGTTGCGATAACAGATCTTGATGTTATTTGCAGAGAGGTCGGAATGAGGGGCTGAGCAGTGGCACTCTCTCCAAGTCATCCTCTTCAGGCATGCAGAGCTGTGGAGAGGAGGAAGGCGAAGAGGGAGCAGATGCCGTGCCTCTTCCTCCTCCCATGGCAATCCAGCAACATAGTCTTCTCCAGCCCGACTCCCAGGATGACAAGGTAGGAGCAGGATGTGGGGGAGGCTTCACATGTTGATACAACCTCTCGTTGCACAAATTTTTCTTCTGCTTCCAAAGGTCCCCAAAATGTACATAATATGGCTTCATGGTAGACAGAAGTAACCACTATTTCACTTTAGACAACATTAAAAGGGTGTTCCGTGAAAAGATCATGAACTAAATGCTTTTCTGTTTTAAAAGCACAAATGTAGAAATGTTTCTGCTAGCACTGTAAATGTGGAAATGGGCCGCTTTGTGTGCTCACAGGATGGTTTACATCGCTTTGGCTGATGCCATATTTAGTAATCAGAGTCTAATTGTTTTATAATCACACCTTTTGTTATTCTTGGTTTTTGTTGGGTTTTGAGGGGGTTGGAAGGGAGGAAAGAGGGGGATGCCTAAGAGAAAGGAATTGCCAACTAAGAGTAGTAATTCTCATGGTTTAACCCCAGCCAGCAACTAAGCCCCACAGTCACTGTTCCACTGTCCCCATGAGAATCAGAAGGGGAAGAGTGAAAAACCTCTTGGGTTGAATTTATTTCAGCCCAGGTTTAATAGGTAAAGCCAAAGCCATGTGCACAAGCAAGGCAAAACAAGGAGTTCATTCACAGACAGGCAGGTGTTCAGGCATACCCAGGAGAGCAGGGCTCCTGCAGGTGTAACGGGGCCTTGGGAAGACAAACGCCATCGTTCCAAATGTAACCCGCTTCCTTTTCCTTCCTCCCAGCTCTATGTGCTGAGGATGGTGCCATAGGGGCTGGAATATCCCTTTGGTCAGTTGGGGTCAGCTGTCCTGCGTCCCCTCCCAGCTCTTTGTGCCCCCCCATTCTCATCACTGGTGGGGTGAGAAACAAAAAAGGCCTTGGTGCTGTGTGAGCCCTACTCAGCAGTAGCTAAAACACCCCGGAGTTATCAATGCTGCTTCCAGCACAAATGCAAAACATGGCCCCATACCAGCTACTGTGAAGGAGTTTAACTGTGTCCCAGCCAAAACCAGCACATAGTCCATCTGTTTTTTACACACACAAAAAAAATTACATTAAAATTGAGGGTAAAAATTGTGTACTGGTAACAAAACCTGGGATGTAAGGTAGTAAATGCATGAAGAAAATATTACTTACATATGATCTGTTTTTCTTTAATGTTACGTTGATCACACATTGAGAGGGTTTATTTCAATTTTGAACCTGGATCAGATGCTTCGGGGACGAGTATCAATTCTGGAAATAGAGTGGTTCAGAATGGAAATAATCTGAACTTGTGCAGCAAATATGCACATTATTGTTTTCTTGCCATTTTGCTCCTAAAAATTTTTAACCTCTGTAATCTACAGAACTGAATATTGTTAGTGTATTTTGTGACTGCTTGCTCTCTCTCTGTTCTCAGTGGTGCAGATGTTATTCATAACTTCAGTGGATCTTATTTATTTTTTCTTTTTTTTTTTCCTTTTAAAAACACTGCCTTTCAGTGGGAATCTCACTCATCCCTGAAGCTGTCATTTGTAGGATCAAAATGGCTGGTTCTTATCCTCTATGTGTGTTCAGTTCCAACATGTTTTCTGAAGTGACAAAGTGTGACATATGAGTCGAAGAGTTAATATATTGGGAAATATTCCTGAAACAAAACAAGCAAAAATAGGCCAGTCTTCAGACATTGAGAGAATGTTTTCTTGCTAGAAAAAACCCAGTTTTAGATTTAGAAATAAGATGAAAATAATGTTGGTGAAAATATATTTAAGCTCCTGCTGATGAGCTGCCATATTTGCATGTTCCTTCAGTGACAGAAAACAATCGATATACAAATATTATAAAAAGTTGTCCAGAGAAAAATTAACTTCTTTATATACTTCTTTACATAGCAAGAACACTTACATGAAGGGATAGACTTGCAAGCTAGAGTCTGCTTACTTGTGTATTTCTGGTGCAAAGTCAGACCTGTACCACAGCAGAGTAAGATGCTTTGAGTAGCTTTCCATCTGCTGTAAATTTTATTTTCATTTCTGTTGTGGTTTTACCCCAGCCAGCCACCAAGTACCACACAGCTGCTTGCTTGCTCCCCCACCAGTGGGATCAGGGAGAGAATGGGTCGAGTAAAAGACAGAAAATTTGTGGATTGAGATAAAGCAAAAGCCTCACACACAAGCAAAGCAAAACAAGGAATAAATTCACTGCTTCCCGTAGTTGGGCAGGTGTTCAGCCGTCTCCAGGAGAGCAGGGCCCCATCAGGTGTTAGGATAACTTGGGAAGATCAACATCATCGCTCTTAATGTCTCCCCCTTCCTCCTGCTTCCCCCCACTTTATACACTGAGCATGATGTCACACGGTCTGGAATATCCCTTTGGGCAGTCTGGGTCACCTGTCCCGGCTGTGTCTCCTCCCAAACTCCCAAGCATCCCCAACTTCCTTGCCAGTGTAGCAGTACAAAAAGCAGAAAAGGCCTTGGCTCTGTGTAAGCCCTGCTCAGCAATAACAAAAACATCTCTACATTATCAACACTTCTTTTAGCACAAATCCAAAATGCTGCCCCGTACCAACGACTGTGAAGAAAATTAACTCTACCCCTGCCAAAACCAGCACAACTTCTTAAAAGGTTACCATGCACTCACTTCTGTAAAAACATGTTGGAACAGTTTTTAAAGCAGCTGAAACTACATTTAGAGAAGACTTCAGAGAAGTTAGAACTTGGTAAAGTTAGTATTATACCGTAATTTTTCAAAGCATGTAAATAGTGATTCTTCTGTGATGTGTTGTTACTATGCAATATTTGTCCTTCATTGTGGGAGGCAAAAGGTCCCCTCATGGGGCATCCTGGGAGGTTGTGTGTACCTCCCTCAAGTCCACACACCACTAACTTCTGGCACCTGAAGTAAATGCATTATTGGAACACAGAAGTGAGAAGCCAGAGCAAAGATTTAGCCAGGAGAAGGTAGTTGGCTCTGTTGATAGAGTTACTGATTAATAAAAGGCTTGCAAACAAGTTCCCAGTTGTCTGCCTTCTAGGTGGAGTCCTTCTGCACATTCCTGCCATGCTGGGTGGTTTCTTGGGTTGCTCAGCTACTCCGGATCCCAAGGAATGTCTCCTCCTCTCGTGACCTCAGAGACTTGGCATTCATCTGTGCCTCCCTGCAAGCATTTCTTCCTCTCCAGAGCTCCTGCTCTGTGCTGGAAACTCCCTGTTTGCTCGGTTTCTCCTTCAGTTCCCTGCCTGCCGTGGGCTCTTAGCAGCATCTCATACCCGCCTGAGCTCAGCTGCTCCCTCCAGCTTTCCCTTCTTTTCTGGACAAGGGGTGTATTCTGCTCCCAGAGTACATCATCAGGAAAGTCAGCAAGGAGTTTCATCTGTGCAGCTCCTTCTTTTTCAGATAATATGTGCTATAAGCACAGGCCCTGGAAATCACTGTTCCCAAGTGTTGCCTAACATCCCATATGCCCCAACAGAGCAATAAAAGAGACCAGAACCAGGACCTGATTCCAACACTGACTGCGTTTTGTAAGACTAAGCTGAGCTCTGCATCCAAAGTGAAAACCCACATACAGGCACAGCTTTGGAAAACCTGGCCAACACTCAGATGTCAGGAGCACAAAAATCACCTAAAAGACAGGCCAGCTGTGGGATTGCTCAGTTTTTGGTGTGCATGCAAACATTGTGTGCTAGGCCATGCTGATTTGTCCAATAACACTGAATAACACAACCATTTTCTCCCCTAAGAGCTCATCTGCGCACTATGTGCGTTCTTCCATTCAGCAGAATCATTGTGCACGTCGTGGATTTGCATTTGGTGGCAGTTTACAACTTGTTTGCATTTAATTTTTGGATAAGCAGTATTAAAAGTTTCAAGATCAGTTGTGTTAATATGAAACTAATTATTTTCGCTTTTTGTTTTCTCTTTCTGTAAACTCTGATGCAGCATTATGTTGACTTGTGTTCTGTCTCTGCTTTGGCTCAGTTCCCGTATCTTTCCGTTTAAAGTTATCTGTATTTCCTTTGCTTACCCAGCCCCTGCTTTGCTTTCCAAATAAGGCAAATACAAGGCAAACTACCTAAAATCTGTATATTCCTTTTTTTTTTTCTTTTTCGTATTTACTTATGGGGAGTCTCGTTACACCCGTGCTTGATTTGAGTAGAACCTCCTGTGTTGAGTCATTGCATTTCTTTGTCCGGTTTGTTGGAAACGTTCGCAGGACAGCTGTACCCTGTGCTGCGTGATGTTCTCTGTGCTGTTTGTAATATGAAGTATGGTTCATATTACACCCTGTTTCCACTTTCTAGTTGCTAAATGATAAATGTAATATGCAAACAACTCTGTTTGCAAATTACCGAGGCTGAATTTAATGGCCTTCTCCCAGCATCCTTTACTGTGAACACCTTTTACCTTCAGTTGTATCTATAAACTGGCATTTTATAGCTTATGAGGCCAGAGATCTTCTGTGCTCTACACATACCATGGGAAAAAATGGATGGCCCAAGGAATGGTGAGCTCAATTTCCCATCTGAATCTGGGCAGTATACCCCAGCTCCTTTAGAAAAGTAAATGCCCCTGAGTTACTGGTGTATTTTTTCCTAACATGATAATGCTTCCTCCTTTATTTCAAGTCTTCTTGATTTCTCTTACCGTTCTGCAGTTGTTGTTTTGTTTAAGCAGCAGTAAAATAGGTTAACAAACTGTTGTCCATTGGATCAGCTCAGGAAATTTTCATAGCTATTTGTCAGGAATTATCAGCAATTATATTTCCTCCACTTCTATTTTATGTAGGAACAGGATTTTTTATCCCAGCATTTAACTTCTATGGGGTTTACTTGAAACTTTCTAATTCCAGTTGCTCAAGTTGAAAGGGTTGATCCTAGTGTTACATGACACTGACTGTAACTGTTGGGTACCTTTGTCTGACAGAGGAGTGAAGGAAGTCTCTCGGTCCTTGAGCAAGTACCAGGCTAATTCTGGGATTCTCCTTCCTTTGTGTCATTGCACAGACATCTTCCCGATTACTGGTGCGGCCGACCAGCTCCGAGACGCCCAGCGCTGCAGAACTCGTCAGTGCAATTGAAGAGCTCGTCAAAAGTAAAATGGTGAGACTGACCAGCAGGTGCATGTGTCTAAAGAAGTTGTGTCTTCAAGTCCCAGCTTGCTACTCAAAGAGAACCCGCGTGTTTTACACTGACTTGTAAAATTTGCTGTCTTGTTTCAAAAGTCACTTTCTGGGTTCACATATGGGGTCGTTTTATACACACTCTTTTGTAAAAGCTTTTACTGAATAGGTAAATGGCTGTAAAGAGGAGAGAAAGGAAATAAATAAGAGGGAGAGAGGAGATAGGAGAAAATTTACTATGTCCTGTCGGTAAAGAGAAAATGTCCTATTAGTAGAATGAATGCAAAGACCCGGGGTCTTAGACCAATAGACCTTTATGAGAAGAATCCCTGAAACTAAATTTATTGCAAATCTTACCAGGGTCAGCAGATAACCCTAACAAGAGAAACATTTATGTTATCTAGTTGCTCTCTAAACAATAATGTAGAAATAAGTAAAAGAGTAAAGGGATCATTTTGCATGTTAGTGCCTCCATCCTTGCTAACAAAATAAGTAGGAGGAATTTATGTAAGCTTTTTTAGCTTTCTGTGTTTTAACATATCCATGTTTCTGAAGATTCTCATTGTATGCATAATTCTTGGAAGGCCCTTTGTAATCAAAATCCATCTTGACTCGGTCTGGGAAAATCTTCTCTAGCTGACCCTGTTTGGTATTGAACTGTATGGTCTCAAGAGGTCCCTCAGCAATTCTGGATTTCCTAAAAACCTTTAAATCCAGCTTCTGCAGCATAGACCCTGCTGGGCTCAGTAGGAAGTGCCGTTGTGAAAGTACAAAGAATTGCAGCATGGCAGCCCCGTGTTATCACAGGTTGATATTTTCCAGGTTCATCCTAAATTTAAGCAGCTTTGGTTTCAGAATTAGGAATTTTATTTTCTGTTTTCTCATTCAGAAAGAAATACGTTATTGCATAAAATAATTACTGTACTCTCTTGGGGTATTAACTTTGCTTTTTGCTTCTCTTACACCAGAAGGCTGAATAAGAAGTAATCTGTGGGAAAATTCAACACACTGTTTTGTAAATGGAAAGTTTGATAGTCCATGTGTCTTTCAGACTGCCTAGCAGTGGCTATAACTTAATGATCCATGCATATAGTCCTTGGGGGAGATGTTCTCATTTCACAGTTTTAGGCAAAGGTCAGCTTCCCCTGGGTTTTGAGCAAGTCATATCATTATTGGTTTTTACTTTTTGTGGGGAAAGAAAAAAGATTATAGCTGAACCCCACCCCAGTGAAGTCAATGTGTCTGGCGTTAAGGCTGTATCACACTCAAGGAAAATGTGATCCGTAGCTGTAGCTCGAGTGTAGAAGTCATTATTTTCTTCACTGAGACACTATTTTGACCAGTTATTAAGATAACCAAAATGTCTGACAAAGAATGCCCCTTCTATTGTGTTGAAAATGTAACATCGTAAGAATCTCCTTTAAAGATCTCCTATTTATTGTTGAGAGTAACTTTCATATACCAGAAGTCAAATATGACAAATACAATTTAATCCCTGGCCATGAGGACGCATTTGTGTTGCTCCCACCGTAGAAGCACTTAGATCCTGAGCAGGATAGTCTGGCTTTCAGCCATTGCTGCTCAAACCAGTTCAGCTCCGTAATTTTCCTGTGAAGGAGAGACTGTCATCCCAAATGTGCTTCTCGAATGTGCTTCAAAGGCTCAGTTATCATGGCAAGACATGTTGTTGGCTGGTTTTCTGGAGGCTTGTGGCTTGCTTTGCCAAGATACATTAAAGTAATTGATCTCCCATAGATTGCTACATGCAGCTGCTCGTAATGTGTCTTGTGAATAAGGGAGAAATAAATCACTGTAGCTGACTGTCTTGAATACCTTCTCAGGCTCTGGAGGACCGTCCAAGTTCCTTGTTGGTGGATCAAGGTGACAGCAGCAGTCCATCCTTCAACCCTTCAGACAACTCTCTTCTATCGTCCTCGTCACCCATAGATGAGATGGAGGAAAGGAAATCCAGCTCCTTAAAGAGGCGACAGTAAGACCACATTTTCACTTAATTTTTCACAATATTCCTTTTTTTTTTTACAATGCCCATTTTGAAGTGGCAGCAGAAGCTGTCAGTCTGAAAGTGGGAGGGCTTGTATTAGCTGTCAAGCATGTAATCACATTTCTCTGTGACAATCAGTCTGTGATTTTTAATTGTAGTCATACCTGTGTTTGACTTCTGCCACATGTCACTCCCATGTATTTGGGAAGATGCTGATCTTTAAATGTCCAAAGGTCTATTAGGCTTTAAAAAAATGCTCATTCCCCTCATTCTGTTCCAACCCATGATTAATTTCTCTATGTAGCAGTAAACTGTTACCATGGTAGAGTAAAAACTTATCTGGTTTCAAATTTTCTAAACCTGTGTGTAGAAATAACCGTCCATCTAGCTAAGAGTCTCCAGACCAGAGACGTAATAGCATTTTATTTTAAACAATAGTTAAATGTTTAATATTAAAGTCATGTTTAAGAAAACAGCTGACTTTAGATAAACAGAAGCAAGCCTTGTCCTGTTTCAAAGTCAAAGCAGTATCTTGCTAAGAACCAAGGTACTTTAATTCTTCCATTTCAGTTCTGCTTATCAAATATATGTGACTGCAAATGTCTAGAAAGTTGTATGCCATTAATCCTCTTGAAAAATCTGTTCCATTTTTTAATGTATGTTCACCTTTTTCCTTCCACTGTAGCTATGTCTTACAGGAATTAGTGGAGACAGAGCGAGATTATGTGCGAGATCTGGGCTACGTAGTTGAGGTATGATCTCTTTAATTCTCTTGATTTCTTCTTTTTTTAAAAAATGTGTTCCTAACCAGCTGTGCATCTTGAGCCTCTCTCTGTTTTTCAAAATGAAATACAGGAAGAAACTAAAAATGTGAAAGTTTATATTTTGATTACCTCCTGTAAGCTTTTAATGCATTAAAATACTAGATCAGATTTTACTCCTTTTTTCCTGTTGTGTTCACCTGGTTGTTCTTCTGAGGAGTGTGGTTCTTTGTCTTTTTTTTTTTTTTAAATCACTGCTTCTGGCCTAATGTTACCCTAGTAGACCGTGGGTTTATTTAGCATATCTAAATTTTAAAAAAAAGCATTGTAACTCAGCATACAGAGCAGCCAACCAGGATTTGAAAATCCTCCTTCCTCTCCTACTGCTAGGCTTCTCTTAGACTTCCTAGCTTTCCCTGCTGTAAAATGAGATAACATCCACATTTCCTTTTAGTCTTCAGCTACCAACAAAATGCATTTGGAAGAGTAGAAAAAATGAGCATGACAGTGGATTTTAGCCTAATAAGGTTCAGTTCTAAAGCTCTATTTTGGAGGGAGGGAGGGAAAGAAAGATCACAGACGTGGTAGTATTTTTACGGTATTTAAAGGGTGCATTAGGAGCCTATGAATAAATGTATTTTTGTAACAAACAAAATAATTTCTGGTGAAAATGCTAGACATCAAAACCTATACTTGGCAAACCAAAACCAGACCTGGCTATTTAGGAATAGAAGTATTAGGGGGGAAGAAGGAAGGAATAGAGTTGCACGAATATTACAAAATTTAAAAACACTCCCAGCTCTAACTATGATAGAATTGCTCAGTGAGACAACTGCGTAGACACCAAAGGTAATACGGGACTATGGGAGAATGTAAGAGGGACTTCATTGCAGCCAGAATGCTTGCTAACAGAATTGATTTTCAATTTTTTGTATTTAGTTTGCTTGGACTACTGTCCATGTAGTGCAGTCCCATGGGCAGTGCTTTCCTCTTCAGTGCCCCTGGTGTGGGGTGTGTGGGTGACCGACACGAGAGACACGGAGCAAAGCAGCACAGAAAGCACTCCAGTGGCTCTGACGTGTGCTCAGGAGCAGCCCCGCTTGGCAAGGCAGGGCAGCTGCTTCAGGCGGTCAGGAGAAGGGCTGTGGAAGTTCCCTTCATGCTTTGAGCCCATTCACACAGGCTCAGTTAGCCAGAGTGAATTCATTTTTCTAGCGCTGTTGTGGAGACAGCCGCAGGTCCATTTGTGATACTTTGTGTCTGTGCTTTATGTTATTCTGTGCTACGAAGTAGTTTTCTGGTTTCCTTCTGTGTCTCAAGCAAGTTGTTGTTGTTCTGAGTTTTGCAGTTTTTCAATGTTTCTCTTTGCTGTAGTACTTTCTCACGCATGCTGTTGTAAACATGGCCATGTTTTTGCTGACTGTCCTTGTTGTTTTCATTCCATTCTCCTAGGCGGAGACATGGGATGGATTTTTCCTTTGACCAGTGTGATTGAGAGGTGGTAATTTCTACCTCCAATCCACGGTGATTTCTAAGAACAGATAAATAAAGTCAGAGGGTTCTGCCCTCTCCTTTTGCTCGCTCTTTTTGGACTCTTATTTTGGCTCTCTCTTTTGGCTCTCCTTTTTGGCTCCTTGGCCTGGTCAGCTATGTGTGTGTGTGTGTGTGTGTGTGTGTCCCTACAGTGCAGGGACATCGACAAGTTGTTGCCATTGGACATATTCTGGAAGAAAGGGGATTAAAAGACAACTCCCTGTTGTTTTAAGTAAGAATGCTCACAGTGAATTCACTTGGACTGTTGCAGGGTTATATGGCACTTATGAAGGAAGACGGTGTACCCGATGATATGAAAGGCAAAGACAAGATTGTATTTGGAAACATTCACCAGATTTATGACTGGCACAGAGAGTACGTATTGCACCTAAAAAATATTAGACTGACTTTCAGAAATTATTTTATTTCCTCACATATTCAGATGCAAGGTAAATGCAGTTGGTTTTGTGCTTTGAGTTGTAGAACGTGTAAATTCAGCTTTCAAATGTTGGCATGAAGATTTGTTTAAAAGAAGGATGCATGTCTATGCATATATATATAAATATATATATAGCAAGAACTTCAGCTGAAGATCTCTAATATGGACAGAACTTCGTACATTGCTTTCTCTCTAAGAATACAGTCTAAAGCATTTGTTAGGGGTGGTTAGCATGGCAATATTAGCATCTCAAGCATTCCGACTAGGAAGGGGAAAGCTTTTAATCAATGTATATGAAATTTAATAATTTTATTAGTGAATGCCAGGGGTTTTTTTCATCTTAGTATGGATTCAGCGTGCCCTTTTAAAAAGCTATATTGAAACATTACCTGTTACCATTGTCCCTTTGGGCATGCATTAATATCCAAAGCTGCTAATAGGGGCTTGCCTTGAAGTAAGACCACTTTGCCTTGCAATTACCTGTTGCTATAATGTGTGCTATCAGAAAAAAAGAAGTGTTTATTCTGTTTATGTTCAGCTTCTTTTTAGGAGAGTTGGAGAAGTGCCTTGAAGATCCAGAAAAGCTGGGATCCCTGTTTGTTAAACATGTAAGTGCAAATGTCTTTGTTGGCAAACTCTATTGCTGCTGCTGACCAACATCTTTGACTGTTGAGTACAACACAGTTAAGAAAGTGCTGTAGAATGTTCTTCCCTGCAAGAGGGGCAAAAATAGCTTTTAAGGGCTTATAAATAGAAAAAGTAAATGCTCTGGACTTTGTCCCCAATGCCTTCCTGCAGAGAGGGAACATGAATGTGGGCCCCATTTCTCTATTCAGTTACACTTCAGTGCAAGGGAATTGTCATTTCATATGACACCTGCCTTCTAATCCCAGGTATCCGTGCAGTACCCATGTATCCATGGAATATAAGAAATAAAAGTAGGAAAGAGGCTCATTCTTCTTCCAGTTCGAGTGCATTCTAGTTCTGTATTCTTTCCCCTTGTGAGAATTTGTTGCTGGCGAAGTGGGAAGCCTGTGGGAAGTAGCTCTCCCTGTTTCTGATTGCTGTTTTACTTTCTCCTGGTATCATTTGTAACTGAGTTGTCTTTGAAATGCGCGTTTACCACTCCAGATGAAAAGGCAAGCTGTGATGCTATTACAGCACCCTCTAGCAAAACCCTATTGGCTAGAACACAGCGATTCAGTTCCTGTTCTTAATCTGTGTCATTTCCAATCTCCATCTTATTTTTTCATTTCTTTCTTGCCATATATCTTCACTGGTCAGTACTCTGTAAGTCTCTGGGAAGCAAAGCCTCTAACAGCAAACCAATCCTAGCAAAGTGATAGGAGAGATTTTGGAGTAGGTATGTCTGTACTTCTTAACCAGCAAGGTCAGTAATCAAGAATGAATCTTAAAGGTTGAAGTTATTCCCTCTCTCTTTTTCTGTCTTGCTTTGGTGTTAAAAGCACATGCACAAAATGAAGAATCAGAGTTAAAAAATACCAGTGCCTCCATTTCCAGGCTTCATCACCTAAATCCCCACCCAAACTCCAGTAGGACGGCCAATACTAAATCAGAGACCTGAAAGTTTCCTCCTAACTGTTCTGTACATGTAAACAGGACAAGGTCATTATTCTAATAAATTTTAATAATAATCTGATTATTAAAATGCAATAAAAATACTATATTTCAAAGGCTCCATTACAGAATCATGGAATGTTTAAGGTTGGAAGGGATCACTGTGGGGTCATCTTGTCCAAGTTCCCATGGCTCTTTTTAAAAGAAAAATATAACCATTTGCATGCTTAACTTTATTGTGGGACCTGCTGAGCTGTCATCTCTGAACAACTGTTGTTCAGGAGGATTTATAGCTGCGGGAATTTTTGTCATTTGTGCTGCCTTTCTAAAATCATAATGATGTTCCCAAATAAATGTGTTTTCAGAGCTGTAATTTCTGCATATGTAACTGCTTCTTTTCCTTAAAGGGGTCCTTTTAAGTTCACACGTTGGAACTGCTGTACTTCTTAAAATAATGCTCCATTTCAATCTGGCATGTGTTTTTCTTCATAATGATATATCATTCTGTATCTTTGTTCCTCTAGGAGAGAAGGTTGCACATGTACATAGTTTACTGCCAAAACAAACCAAAGTCTGAGCACATTGTCTCAGAATACATTGATACGTTTTTTGAGGTGAGTTCCTGAGAGATGGTATTTGAGGTGAAGGATTATCAAATCTGTTGATGAAACCAGAAAACAAAACAAAACAAAAAATGCAGCAGATATTGTTGTTAATGTTTTAAATTAGAATTTCTTGCTATTTCTGTTCTGATTCCTCAAATCTGATACAGGCTTCTGGAGATGAAAACTAAAGTTTAGGTGTGAGATATTAATTAATCAGCAGAGTCTTATCATTACTAGCCTTAGCCCAGGCAGTTACCAGTGCATTTTATATGGAGTGACCATTCTGGACAAGCAGAGTTCACTGTTGAAAATAGGCTGTACACAACCTGTGACTGAAAAATTACATTTCACTCTGCAGCCTTGTCAAAAAAAGAGATGAAAGGTGCTTGCAGAAGGGAACACCTTGGAAGGAAGGGTGATAAGGGGAAGGACTCCAGCTTTTGCTAACTGAAGATTAGATTCTTCCATGACTTTTGCGAGTTTCTGGTCTGATAACAATTAATACTGATATATCCTTGGTTTTATATATATATATTTATCTTCATATACTGATCGGAATGCTGTGTTTCTAACTCAACAAAACAAAGGTCTTCCTAACTGAACAAACAAACGTTTCTTTTACAACTCTCAGGATCTAAAGCAACGCCTGGGCCACAGACTTCAGCTCACAGACTTGCTAATAAAACCTGTGCAGAGAATTATGAAATACCAGCTGTTACTAAAGGTAAAGTGATGTTGAGATGAATGAGTTGTGCTAACAGATATGTTATAGATGTGATAACAGATAGATTTTCTTTTTTAATTATTGCTGATGTTTTTCCACCCCTTTCCGTAACAGAACCCAGGTAATGCAAGCACTGCCATATGATTCGTTTCTGGGCACATTCAGATGGTTATAAAAATTGAAGTAGATGACTTGGGCAGAAATTTGTTTTATCTTTTAACAGTTAAATATCAAATGTTTAGGCCATGGAAATGTTTAAAATTTGTACCAGTGTAATAGGAATGGGGAAAGGAACTCTCAACTGTTTTCAGATGTAAAAGTCATATGAGTTGTTGAGACTCATCTCAGTTTCTCCAGCTGCACCTGCAATCATTTTAATATCACATAAGTGTTTACTGAAGAGCAGCCCCATGTAGCACAGAGGTCACTGCCTTAGCATATGTTTTTGTGTGAGCTAAATCCAAATGGTGTGTCTTCTGCAGTCTGTCATATTCTGATAGAGGATATCAAATTCAGATTTTCTAAGATTTCTCTTTGATGATTAATGAGGAAAGAAATATTACTTGATTTTTTTTCTTTTTCAGGACTTCCTCAAGTATTCTAAAAAAGCTAATCTTGACACAACAGAACTAGAGGTACTTGAGACATTTTCTCTTAGTGATATGAATTCTTTTAACTCTGAACTTCTCTTGTTTTGGCAGAGTCACTTTCCTTTTCTGATCTTCCTGAGAAAGTGATTATAAGTGTTTGCTTCTTGCATTTCTGTTCTAAAGCAACTATATCAAATGAAACAAAATTTTATGCTGCTAACTCATTTGGAAAATAAAGCTTTGACTTTTTATTTGTCTTCAACAGAAAGCTGTAGAGGTCATGTGTATAGTACCAAAGCGGTGTAATGACATGATGAATGTTGGCCGCCTGCAAGGATTTGATGTAAGTTGGTTGGAGTTTTGCTTAGAGATTTTGTCAGGTTCTCTAGAAATCAACCTTTAATATTGTGGGGAGAAATGTGCACAGGGCTCCCTCACTTTCTGGTTAGCTGGTGCAAAAAGCAGTGAAGGAAAAATCAAGTCTTAGCCCTGCCAAGGAACTTTTTCCTGGGAAGCATTACCTGCTAAGTCAGTCACATTAGGTAAGTCCTCCTGCAAGATCTAGAAAGGGCAGGTGTTGCTACAGTTCCCTTGTTGACTAAAGGCTTGCAAAAGAGTGAAATAATCACTTGTCAGCCGGTGAGCACACCTGACTTATGCAGTGTAGACAAAGGAGGAGTCACTAAGGTCATTCATGTACCTGAGGCAGCTGTAGTCCTCCTTGTTTTGCTGAGTCTAGAAGAGATGGAAATTGGCTACTGAAGCAGGCTGCATCAGGCAGGCCACAGCCATGTTCTACTACAAAGCTCTTTATATTCTGTGATGCAGACGTGAATTTGAATTCTTCTCCTACTCAGCACCCTGGAAGAATAAATGAGTAACTGTTGGAGATACTGAGAACAGAGAAATGAAGGCCTTAGTATTACAAGCCTCAAAGTGCAGTAGGAATTGAAAAGGGTGGAGTGGATTTGTGGGTTTTGGTCTGGTGTTTTGTTTTGTTTTCTTTTCTTTCTGATGTTTGGGGTTTTTTTGAGAAAAAGCACAAGGATATCTTGAGTATAGAAGGAGAAGTGAATATATAATAGTCAATGACAGTCAGAAGGTGGGAAATGTACAAAGTTATTTGTCATGAGCATGTGCTCAGAAAGGTTGATTGGGGAAAGAAACGAAGAACTGCACTAAATGTGTTTCTGCTTGCCTCTGTGTTTAGGGTAAAATTGTAGCCCAGGGTAAGCTCCTGCTCCAGGACACGTTCTTGGTTACAGACCAGGATGCGGGACTTCTGCCACGCTGCAAGGAGAGACGGGTCTTCCTGTTTGAGCAGATTGTCATTTTCAGTGAGCTGCTAGATAAAAAGAAAGGTTTCTCCATGCCTGGATTCTTGTTTAAAAACAGTATCAAGGTAACTGTTGTGTGTGAGTCTTTTGTGTCCCCTGCACAAACTCTGCTAAGGTAACAGTTTCTCATTCTGTGGGCAGTCACTAGTGACATCTAGATGTGCAGTCACAGAGCACAACGAGGTGTCAGTCATTTCCTGAAATTACTTCCTACCAAAGTTGTTCTCACTCTGATGTTAAGTGGAAATCTTTGGATCCCAGTACTCTCATGCTTCCTACGTGAAGCATATCAAAGCTGATGTTCCTGCACAAAGCACTGGACAAGTATTCACAAAGAATTTAGTTTTCAGCTCTGTGCTGTGTGTACCCCACATTGCAAAGTCATTGCAATTAGGGATAATAACTCTTTTTGTATCCTTTCTGATACCCAAATACGTAGATAACATTGTAAGTAGTGCGACCTTCTTAGATATGTCAGCTTTTCCTCAAACAAAAAAAATGTTTCCCCACTTCAAGCTTTTCCTGAAAAAAACCTGATAATATTAGGGCCCAGCAGCCCTCATGAAGTGTTTTGGGTGTACCCTGCTTCCCCTAATTCACCTTGGTGCTCTGCCTGCCACCTATGCCTGCTGTTTACAGCTCTGGTGCAAGGCATTGCTGTATCTGCAGCTGAAGCCTTTGGTGGGGAGCAGTGGGAGAGAGAGCTCCAAAGCAGGCTCAGCATTTTAACTGATCGAAAGGAGTGAGGAATGGAGAACACTGGGCCGTGCTGACCTGCTGGAGATTGTGCAGGCACAGTGTGTCAGTAAGGTGTACACCAATCCTTAGTTCTGGAATACTTCATTTCATGGTATTGTTTTACTGAAGGAAAGAGTGGTTATCATTTGAAGATCTGACTCTAAACTCCTAAGTAAGAGATTTTAAAGGTTTGTTTCTCATAAAATACATGTTATCTTTTTTTCCTGAAGGTGAGTTGCCTTTCCCTGGAGGAAAATGTGGACAGCGATCCATGTAAATTTGCACTAACATCAAGAACGGGTGATGTCACGGAGACCTTTATTTTGCATTCTGCCAGTCCGGGAGTCCGCCAGTTATGGATCCACGAAATTAACCAAATTTTGGAAAACCAGCGCAACTTTTTAAATGGTAAATTATCTTCTTTTACTGAAAGTTCCTAATTGGATGACTTTTCTCTCATCTCTTTTATCTTGGCTTTGAAATGTTTTGCAAGTTGCCTTTTTCCTGAGCTAATACAGAACAGTTGGGGGATTTGTGCCGCATTTCTGCTTCAGAACAGATGCTTGCGTTTATTATAAGAGTGGTAGTCTGAATTTACATGGTGTTCTCTTGGTGGAATTTTCCAAATGTTTTGTAGGAGTGAATCAAGATAGGTGCCATCCGTTGAGAGCTTGTGTGCCCCTTTTAAGCAACTGCAAGCCTTTAAAGGCTAAACCCAAGTGGAATTTTAAGCATCTATGCAGAATATGTTTTGCTTCTGTTATTTTGGTGGCCATTGTTGTCACATCTTACTGTGGCAACAACATTCAGATTTTGCTGGAGAAAAGTAGAAGGTGGTGTTGTCTGCTGTGACACTAGAAGGTTCTTGCTGTGTTTTTATATCTCCCAGTTATTGTCCCAACCTAGATTTTTTTAAACAGTTGTAATGAGTAACAACAAGCAGAGAATTTGAGTCACGCCTGTTTTTTCACAACTTGGCTGCTGACTGACAGTGTGATCCTAGAGGAAAACATTTCTTCTTAGTTTCAGATTTTTAATCTTTGATATAGGTAGATACAGCAGGTCACGAAGGTTAGATACAGAAAAGTGACAGGAAGTCTGTGGCATCTTTCCACTGCTGAGGGAATGTATTTGAACAGCACTCCCTTTTTGCCGGTAGACATGTCTGTTTTAAACTGTTCCTGTTCCCTTTCCTGCCCCCTTTCCCCTGACCGCCCCCCCCCTCGCCCCCACTGCAGCCTTGACGTCCCCAATCGAGTACCAGAGGAACCACAGCGGTGGTGGAGGCGGCGGCGGGAGCAGCAGCGGTAACAGCGGCGGCCCCAGCGGCTGTACTGGCATCCCCAGCTCCAGCCGCAGCCGGCCATCCCGGATCCCCCAGCCTGTCAGACACCATTCCCCAGTCCTGGTCTCCTCTGCAGCCTCGGCCCAAGCAGAGGCAGACAAGATGTCAGGTATGTCCATTCACAATCACTCCCTGCCACACTACAACACCTCCTTAGAAACAGGCCTGAGCCAGCCAGACAGGCACCCTCCCAGTGCAGAGCCGGATGGTCCTCACAGAGAAGCTGAACAGATTCCCAAGATGAAAGTTATTGAAAGTCCCAGGAAGACAGCAGGAAACATTTCTGGCTCAGCTGATGGAGCCCAGAAAGACTCCCGTGGAATCTCAGAGGACAGTCGAACAAGAAACAGCATAGGATCACTGACGCTTGGGAAGCCAAGGCCAGGAGCCATCTCTCCAATGAACTCTCCTCTGTCCACGACTTTCCCTTCTCCTTTTGGCAAGGAAACCTTTCCACCCAGCAGCCCCCTGCAGAAGGGCTCCTTTTGGAGCTCCATCCCAGCATCCCCTGCCAGCCGCCCTGGCTCCTTCACCTTCCCTGGGGACAATGACTCCCTGCAGCGGCAGGTCCACCGCCACTCTTCACACAGCAAGGACACAGACCGCATGAGCACGTGCTCCTCGACCAGCGAGCAGTCAGTTCACTCCACCCAGAGTAATGGGGTAAGAGCGGAGCACCTCTGTCCTGCGAGCTCTCCTAAAACCTCCTATGCTCCCTTTCTGTGCGTTGCCATCATTCTCCGTACTAACTTCTGGCTCTCCGGTGCTGTACTGCTCTGAAATAATCAACTGTTCTGGTATCTCCTGCGCACTAAAAAACCAAGAGTGTCTACCTGTGTGTGTGTATACACGCAAACATGGCTGTGTATACAGACACAAAAGCAACTGCTAACATTAGATGCAATTTCTGCCTCTGCTGAAAACATAGATCACTAGGCTGATACCTACTAACTCGCTGTCCTTGCTTTTTTCGTCTCTAATTTGAAGGCACATAATTAACATGCTGAAGCGTGGCAGCCAGAGCACCTTGGGGTATGCATTGCGCCAGCACTTAAATCTGACTTCAAGATTTTGGCAGATTGCCTTGGGGCTTTTTTCCCTTTCACACACAAATTTGCCGCCATTGTCCTGTTGAGTTTTAACTTCATGGAGACATCTACATTCCCTGGGCTGCTTGATTTTTATTTTTTTATCAATTTATTTTTTCCCTTCTCTCCGTTCAGCCTTAGTTGTTGTACAACAATCTCCTTTTAAATCCTGTGTTTGATCAAGGAAGCTTTCTGCAATCCACTCAAAATAGGCCAACAAAACATAGAGAAAATAATCCTACTTCTACTACAACCAAAACAATTACCCGCTCCACTTGTCTTTTCTCCTTTGTAAGAAGAACTGGTTTCGGGTTTCTGGAGATTCAACCTCTTAGCGTGCACTTGGTGTGTTTGTGCAGAAATCTGGGGTATCAACAGAGTCTACGTTATCTCTAATAACGTCCACCAGGAAAGCAACACAGCAATCACGGGGGCATGTGCAAACATAAAGCAAAAATGTGCATTTAGGCACTTGCCATGGATGTGGTAGGCAGGTTATGGTGCCTTTCTTTTTAAACTCACGTTTGATTTTTCTCTCACTAAGCATTGTATTCATGAATGTTTGTTTTTCCACTCTCTCACAAATGATACGCAATACCAGTTTTGCAAATCACCTAACTTGCTGGACCTTTTTTAAATGCATGTGTTTCTTTATAGAACTATTTAACACACAGAGCTGTCTTGACAACTTAGTTCTTACTTTTATAATAGCTTCAGAAGAAAAAAAATTACGCTTTGCATGTTTTGTATTTTTATCCTGATCTTTCTTCAGCTTTTTATTTGGTTTAGCTCTGTCTTGTGTGTATCTTCAGTCTAGCAAAATGTGATGTGATGTGATGCGATGCAATATCTGGGGTAATTTGAGTATTTTGCATTTACTGCATAGTATGTGAATCAAGATGGTGGTACTTGCATAGTACTAATTCAGGTTGTTCCATTAAAAAAGGAGAAAGGGGAAGATGGGATGGCACTGAGTTTTCAAAACATTTGGATTTTGATACTCTCTCAGCAAAGACACCATTGCTTGTTTTTATCTCACTGTAAAATGTAATGTTGGAATGCATGCCTTTTGCTTCACAACTACATGTTCACAGCTATATAATAACAACTCCTTTAGTCTGGTAATTGAGATGGGCCATAAGTCCTCATTTATAACTTCATTTCTAGACCAATCAGCAGGATTTCACACCTCATTGAACAAGCTGGAGAAAATGGGTTGTGAAGGTTTAGTTTAATTTAACCGTTTGTGTATGTACATTCACATGCACATATTGTTATGGTCCATTACTTAAGGAAGAGTTACTTCTAAGAAGAAAAAGGAACAAATTTCACTAGTAGAGGAATATGGGAGGAATTTTTTGTACTTGGTTTGTAGATACTCCTCTAATCCCATAGTTGAGGTCAGTGATGACCAGAAGTACTTTCAGTAAGAAAACATTAACTGTGCAAGACTAATTACTTCCTTGGAAGGCAAAAGGAAAGGCTATCTTTCCATGGTGAGAATGAGTTCTGGTATAAACACATTCTCGAGAACATTTATCACTTGGTAGTTACCAGACCATTGTTTATTTAACAGATTTAACTGTCCCTGTTGAACGTAAGAAATATTCAGAGTTTAACATGATCCTCAAGACTTAAATGTCAGTAAGAAGTGTTATGTTATAGAAAGGTCAGTCTTGCAGTTACATAATTCTGCTGCATGCTAAGAAACAGTATGTTCAGGATTAGTGTGTGGGGCAAGGTTTGAGGCCTAGTTAGATACTGCAGCTTCCCTTCATCTTTCCCTATAAGTCTAACAGGATAAGTCAACAAAAGCTGCTTTTTCTGAATAGAGTTGTTTTTCATCTAGGTAAAAAAATGTAGCAAGTTGTCATCCTAATTTAAATAATGACTGAAAACGAGACTTAATTTGTTTTGTTCGGCTGTTCCCAGCTTGCCTGAATCATAGAAAGAAGTTGCTAATACAAAAGGTCATGCAGGCCATCCTCTAAACTAGAAAAAATGAGTCCTCCCACTGGAAATACAGCATCTGAAATTAATGTAAATATCCGTTAGTAGAGTTACAATCCACAATGAGATCTTTCTCACTGAGGTAGCATATGCTTCATCATCCTAATATGGCAAAAAAAAGATTTGAGTCACTCAGCTGAATATAACAGTCCAGCTAGAATAAAATGTACAGAGTCACTGGTAACCCCAGCATCAGGGTGTTAAACCTGCTGTGAATGAGTAATCTAAGACTCTTCTTTCCCAAATGCCTGGGTTTCTCAGCCAGAGTCCTCGGGGAAGCACAGGCACGGAGAGATGGAGTGACTCGTGCAAGGCCTTCAGCAGATTGCAAGAGAACACAGTTTTTAGGGCTCCCAGCGCACTGTGCTGTCAACTGACCCCGCTGCATCTCCTCACTACTTGAGAAATACCTGAGAGGTATTCATCAGTTTTGAGGAAGAAACTGATGCAGTTTTAATGCTGTGTGCCAAGCTTTCCGCTGGCTGCTGGCACACGAGTGGTACCGGTGAGGTTGTGCCCCATAAGCAACAGGGTACCCAGGCCCCGGGGACTCATCTCCTTCTTCAGCTCAGCTTCTGCCGAGCCACAGGGAGCCCTCACTGGCACTGAGTGACCCGAAACAGTGTGCAGCAAGAACAGAGACCAAAGACAGGCACGCACACGCCTCGTGCCACATCATTAATAGGCCATTCACCTTGTTTTAACTTGTTTCAAGAAAAATAATTACTGAGGGAGTAGGTTGCCTAATCTGACAATAGTCTTTACACTTCCACTTATTAAACCTCATATAAGGAATACAGGAAAATGGACCAAATAAGTCTTACTTTTAAAAAATAGTAATTTCCAGTAGGTTCATGATCAGGAGAAGGCTTTTTGTTCTGAAAGTAATACGATTTTTAATGTACACTTTCTCAGCCATAATTAGCGTTCCACAAATGCATGCTGGGGAAATGAACAGAATCATGAACAGTAGTTAAAAATGTATGATAAATAGGTAACAACACTCAGCTATCATAGTCACTAACCAATTAGAAGGGATTCTTATAGTTTAGTGGGTCTATTTTGACCATGAAATTAATAATTTCTTATTTCAGTAATTTACTTCATCCTCTGCATTTAAAAGAATAAACCTGATTATACAGATTCAACCAGAGATAAGTCTTGTGGTTTTGAGAGATGCTGTCAAAACCCTGTTTTGGTTTTTTGTACCTTGTCATGTTTTGTGTGCAGAAGGCCAGTTCTGAGGTCTGACAAATAGTGCTAGGAAAGACTACGTGTATTTTTCATTGTTGGAATTTCCAGTGATTATGAGCTAATGACTGATTTTGAAACTGAACTTACAAGACCATGAAAAACTGTCTTATGTGCTTGTGCTGTAGTTTTGATGCATGATGAAGATGCAAAGTTCGGTGTGTGAGCTTGAAAGGGAAACGAGTTGAGGTTTATGTATAAACTGACTCTTAGTTGAAGGAAATGACATTGAGTAACTGAATTGGGAATAAATTTGTGCAGCAGCAATACATGGAGTTGTTCAAGTATCAGACTAATGCACGAGATAAACAGACACAGGCGGCTTTAAAAGGGAATACATTGCTCTTTCCTTTGACTACAGTTTAAACCAAGTGGATTAGGTAAGTAATGTAGCAGGCCAAGAACAGCCTGTCTTCTTCATGAGTTCTAAACTTGATTCTCTTTCTTCCCCCCCTGCTCTCTCTGCTTCTGATTGACGCTTGCAGAGTGAAAGTAGCAGCAGTAGCAATATCTCCACCATGCTGGTGACACACGATTACACGGCAGTGAAGGAGGATGAGATAAATGTCTACCAAGGAGAGGTCGTGCAGATTCTAGCCAGCAACCAACAGAACATGTTTTTGGTGTTCAGAGCCGCCACTGATCAGTGCCCCGCAGCCGAGGGCTGGATTCCCGGCTATGTCTTGGGGCATACCAGTGCAATCATCCTTGACAACCCTGATGGAACCATCAAGTGAGTGCCTATCTGTGCATGGAAGGGGAGGAAGGAAAAAAACTTCCGTTTTAGAGAAGGCTTTGACCATTTAGGGTCAAAAGTTGATGTGGTCATTGAGAAATAAATGAACAACAAGCAGAATGAGTACTTGTGACATCCCTTAGCAAACTTCAAAATACAAGCTAGTAAAAAAGATCCCAGAAGCACATATTCTTTATTAAAAACTTGCAATAGCCCAGTCTTCTGGGAAAAGAATGCCTGATCTAAGAGCAGCAATAATTGGGTTTAACTTGTTAATTGAATAGAATGAGTTACTAGTCTAGACACCTTTGTCTAGGAAAACAGGGAATGTTTGTTGAAGTGAAACAAGATTTCAGAGTTCCTAGATCTCTGCTTTAAGCCACAAACCTATTGAAAATGGCTGTATGCAATGGAAGGAATTGCATCAAAGTTCAATGTTTGAGTTTTGTGTAAAGCTTTTGTAAGGCTGTATTTGGTGTAGGTTTCATACTGGTTGCTGCTTAGTTTGATTGACAGTTTGTGTTTTCAGATAGAAAGTTTACCATTCGAGCAATGATTTCAAGGAACACTGAACTACAGACTACATTACTCCCTGGTTCATCGTTTTAGCCAAGGGTGGCATGTCTTATGAAATACTTAATGTATTTCATTTTATTATACTGTAACACATAGAAATAACATTTTGACATTCTTTTCCTGTGATGTATGAAATTAAATCATATGGGACATAACAGGGAGTTGAAAAGAACTGATCAGTTTCACATTTTGTGTTCAGGAAGTCAACATCTTGGCACACAGCACTCCGATTAAGGAAGAAATCTGAGAAAAAAGATAAAGACGGCAAAAGGGAAGGCAAGCTAGAAAATGGTTATCGCAAATCCCGAGAAGGACTTGCCAACAAGGTTTCTGTAAAAGTAAGTGTTCAAGATACAGTTTCCAAAAGAAGGTGGGTTTGGGCTTCTTGAGAAGTGGCTTCTGTCAGAACTTCACAGGGAGGAATCAAAGGCAGCAGTGGCTTTAATAGACAGTCTTTGCCAAATGTGAAAACGGGAACTTAGAATCTTTGAACCTGGAAACATCACACAAGAAAGGGTTCTGCAAAAAGAATACAGTGGTGCAGAAATTGGGGTATTCAGATGTTCCTTGGATTTTGTGGGTACAGCTAATTTTGATCCATATCTGTGCTTGGTTTTCCACCATTCTTTAAGTTATTATAAGATTATCAGGACATTAATTCTTTGATTTCTCCTTTCCAGCTTCTCAACCCCAATTACATTTATGATGGTAAGTCGCTTTAATTTTTAAAAGATTCAGTCAATATAATTTGATTAAAACATTATTTGCTGTATATGAATTCTGTCAGGAACTGAGTGCTTTCTACAGAAATATACATAGGCTGTTTTTAGAGGCGGTAGAAAGAATGACATCATATTTATTTTTTAGGGTGCAAGGAACACTTTTTTATTCACAAGTCCAAAACAACATAAAACACAAGGACCATAGGATATGTTCTGTTTGGGAGTGGGGCCTTGTTGAACTTGCAAAGTAACAAGGCCAGGAGTTGGAGCTGCTTAATTTTTTAACCTTGCACCCTAGGGAACATTCAGGACCTCTCCAGTGCAGAGGCTGATCAGGACAAAGATGGTGGCCCTTTGGGGTCAGAGCCAAACTGGGGTTTTAGCTTCATACACAGGAACAAACATTTCGAGTTTCACCTGTGGAAAAGGGAAAGCACGATGGTGCTTCAGTGGATGGAGTGTTTTGTGTTCTCTTTTGCAGACTTGACTGGCTATAAAGACAGCCTAGCTGAGCACATCCTTGAATACTTTTCATGGTAGACTTTCCTCACTTACCCTAAACTGGGTGTTGGCTTCAGGGTTATCTGTGGCACAGCAGGGTTATTGTGTCCAAGTCCATGCAGAGAAAAATTCACCAGCTCTGCAGAGCCCCAGCAAGGGGCTAACCATGGATGTGCTCCAAGGGTAGAGGGATGTGTACACCTTGGGAATGTAAAGTACTACCTTGCCTAACAGAAAAGAGTGCAAGGAATAGAAGTTAAGTGTATTTGCTTCAGTTTACCTAATGCTGTTAATTTTCTTTTCCCAGTTCCCCCAGAGTTTATAATTCCATTGAGTGAGGTAACGTGTGAGACAGGAGAGACCATCGTGCTTAGGTGTAAAGTCTGTGGTCGCCCCAAGGCTTCAGTTACTTGGAAAGGTCCTGATCATAATACACTGAGCAATGACGGCCATCACAGCATTTCCTACAGGTAATTTGTGTCATGTTCAGCACGAACAGCTGCAAATGTTACATTTTTAATTTGCACCCCTGGTGCAGGACAGCTTTTGGCTTTGAGGCATGAGGATAGGGTTGCTCTCAGACAGAAAACTTCACAGATTTTCCAGAAATTTTGTGTACGTTCTGTATATTGCTAAGGTAACAAAATGTCATATTCAGTTGATTTTTAGAAACAAAATAAAAATAATCTGCTATTTCTGATTAGCTATGGCAGAAGCCATTGTGGTTCTGTCACACTGACCTGGTCCTTGGAACAGACCAGTGTGTTGTGACATGCCAGTAGTGTGACAGATCCTGCCAGTCCCTCATTTCCAGCAGTGGCTTTCACATCACACTACCGTGTTTTGCAAAGAAGCCTCTGCTTACTACTGATGTGGCAACATCACTCTTCATTGTTGAAGCCTGGATATTAACACTTCTGTCTGGTTTTAGCTTTGCTATGGTAGAACATAACAGAATAACTGGTAATCAAACACCTGATAAATAGGAAAAACGGTGTTTTTTTGGAATGGGAGACTGCAAGTTAAAACTTTTTTTTCTGAAAAAGCATCTTTTATATACAGAAAATGTAGTTTAATGAGTAACTTCAGTGTGAAGAAGTGTCTTATTTATGAATTATGCTCTTAATTCAGAATGAAGGGCTCTTTTGTGAAAACTTGAAGGCATGTCATACTGTTCTTTACTTCCTGCTGCTCCTGCTGTTTCTTTTCATTGGGTTTTTTGTTTGTTTTTAATGGGGAGACAGAGGCAGTGTGGCAGCTTTACTGCTGCATCCAGGGCTGTTATGAGATGTGTAAGATTTAAATTTGCTAGGTTTAATTCATTGTTACTCATTACTGCTACAGATTTATATCCAGTAAATCATGTTGGCTGTGACTGACAGATTTTTATAAATAATCCTGAAATGTTCTTTGAGCTGGGGAAAGGTGTCATCTTCCTATGTTGCTAAAATTTACCTTCCTTTTTCGCACTGAAATTGTGTGATGAAGACCGTTGCAAATAGTTTTTGGTTCAATCAGTAAAACGAGTTGCAGCAACTGAGATGAATCCAAAGGAAATCAATAAGTGTGATAGAAGATCTTGAAAATATGCATTATTGTGGAAAAGCAACATAATATTAGGGTTGGTTTGAGCCTAGAGGTGAAAAGTGTAGGGAGGACTCTCCAAGTATCCACATTTGCAAGAGACTGTCGCAAATGAAATTATCTGCTGTTCATGTCCATGGCAGTTAGTCAAAAGAGCACTAGAAATGTATTGCACAGAGGAAGATGTAGGCAGATGTTTAAAGACAAACCATTGAACAAAAAGGGTGATTGAACAGTGAGAAAGGTTAAGGAAGAGTCTGCAGAGTCTTTCACCTCAGGTCTTACACAGCTTAACGCTGCCACTGTCCAGGAGCAGAGAGTAAACTTTAGTCCTTTTAAGTTTCCTCCCATCCTCATTCTCCCAGATTCTGAGGTCTCCAGAGCTGTGGAGAAGTGTGCCTTTCGTGCTGAAGGGCAAGCCCTCTCTTAGGAGGGGTGAATGCTCTGAAAGCACAAGATTGATCAGCTGGTACTTTATAGGAGGCACGGATGGAAACGAACCTTTCAGAAAGAACATTGATGGATGTTTGTCTCAATATGGCTTCCAAAAACTTGAAGTAGATAAAGGAAGTAGGAAGAAACGGGAGAAGCACTTGATTTTTCCAGCATGGTGGAATCTGGGACATGGTGAGACAGAGCGTCAGTCAGGATGTTTTTCTAGTAATCTGTAGGACGTTCCAAGATACTGGATGAACAGGGCAGGGTTGGTAATGTTCCAGAGTGAGATAAGGGCTGGAGAACCAGAAGTATATCAACCTAACTTTGTCTGATTCTCACAGCTGAAGGTCTGTGAAGTTACTGTAAAGTTAACGGCTGCCGTTGTGTTTCCCAGTGACCTGGGAGAGGCGTCGCTGAAAATCGTTGGCGTCACTGCGGAAGACGATGGTATCTACACGTGCATAGCTGCAAACGACATGGGTTCGGTGTCCTCCTCCGCCAGTCTACGCGTTTTAGGTAGGCCTGTCTCTGCCTCCTCCTAAAGCCCGGTTACAGTCAAACCGTCTGCTACCCCCAGAACGGCAAAAGGAAAAGCCCAGCTCTTGGGCACCCCTTTGTTAAAGTATCATAGCAAGCAAAAGGACAGCAAAAGGAAATGCTCAGCTCTTGGGCACCCCTTTGTTAAAGAACTATCATAGCAAGCAAAAGGAAACGGCAAAAGGAAAAGCAAAAGGAAAAGCAAAATGAAACAGCAAAAGGAAAAGCTCAGCTCTTGCGCACCCCTTTGTTAAAGAAGTATCATAGCAAGCCTTTTTACCTGTAATATGTTGCCTGTTTTAGCAGGAATAGATGCAGTTTTAGGATGGAGCTGATTAGAGGTTCATACACACATTCCACGCTACTGTCAACATGCATTCACTTTGCCAGTACCAGTTCAAACGCACTGATAAAATCACATTTTATCCATCAGCGTTCTTAGTTTAGTCTCAGTGAATGTTACTATGCTAACATGATTTCTAAAGTGTACAGATAAGAAAAGAGTAGCATTACTTTGAAATTTATTTTTCTTCTTTGCTTGAATTGTAAAGCCACAGTGTTTAGGAGAACATACAAGTGGTTCTCGTCTTTGCATCATTGATCTAGAGTTAAATTGCATCATTTCAGTGCCTGAAGCAAGGCAAGCTGAATGTTTGTGAGGGAATGAAAAGGAAATGTGCAAAGATGAAAAAATGCCTGTGTTGTGGGGACAGACAGCAAAGGAGAAAAAAGATTTTTATGTGCTGTGTGTGATGACATAATGATAAGTTTTGGTGCAAGATTCTACATTCATTTATTCTTTCCTAAGTGTTCAGAATTCTCCATTTTTAGAAACAGCAAAAACAGACAGCAAGATCACAGGTTTTCTTACATGTAGTTTATAACAATTGATGCTGTCTGGGTCTTGTAGTCCATTGTGAGGCCCATATATTTTTCCATTGGTGAGAATTAATTCATAGATTTTGGCACAATGACTCTGTCTCAAATTGACTCACATAAAAAACCCCAAGATATGAAGTGCTGCTCTCTGTGTGTGTCTGTCCCAGCTGATATGGGGACTTCTACAATTGTCCAAACCTCTTCAAAATACGGTCTTTCTTCCTTTCTTTGTTGAAGAGCTTTGCTGCTTTCCTGGAATTTAAACCAGACTGTGAAAGATGGGTCCCTTCCAAATCTCATCTGAAATTTTTGGGGGCCTATATTCAGTGGTGCCACTTTGAGCTGTGCCTGTTGGTAGCCACAGGAAGTGCCTTACTGACAACATATCGAGGTGGTGATTATTTCAGACACTTCCTGCTCACTGACCCAAGACAGACAGTAGCTGAGCCCTAGGATGAGTGTGTTGCAATATATAAAAGAGGCTGAAAATGTAACTTTGGTCTTTACACTAGCGTTTCCTCAAAAATGAGAGTTGATTTCTAAGGTAGTTGCTACATTGCCTGGCCACTTCTTTTTTCCAGTGGCAGGTGTATTATTGATTATGGGATATAATGTGAGGTGTCTTTCCTTTTTACTGTTTGTCTGAACTTGCTAAGGTTACTCATTCCTATACAGACAGTTCCCACTGCATCTGAATTATTTCCACTATAGAATTTGTTCTGCTGCATTGGCTGGGCTACCTTGGTGTGAAATCCAGTTTGTCCTGCTGCCACCCAGTGTGTCACACAGGGATTGACAGGATGGGGTGATTCCCCTCATAGCCAAGGTTTCTGAGTGTATTAAATCTTGGACATCCTGTCCTTCTCTTTGTTTGTTTGTTTGTTTGTTTAGGTCCTGGAAGTGATGGGATCATGGTAATCTGGAAAGACAACTTTGATTCCCACTATAGTGAAGTGGCTGAGCTTGGCAGGTGCGTTCTGTACACTGATCTCCAAAGCTGGCTGTGTCAAAATACTGACTTCTCTTCCAAAACTTAAATTCTCCTTGAAAAATACCTATTGTATGAGCCTAAAAGGCCAGAATTTTGTTGGATTGAACAGAAGTGAGGAAGTGAAAATTTTACCAGCACTAGATGGCACTGCATAAACAGAATGCAGTTAGGCTGAAGTGGTAGCCTAGATTAAGGGATTTTTTTTTTAAGCTTGCCTTACAGTGACTGACACTGCTTCTGTAGTGAAATTCTCCTAAACCTTCTTACTTAGAGTATGAAAATTACAGACAGAAAAAATCTGAAAATGGGCAAAATAAGTCGTGTAGAATATACAGTTGTCCATCTTAATGATGACCTTTGAAAGCTGGATATTACTCTGACAAGCTGTCTGCAAATAGGATATAACAGATCTCTGTCAAGTTTATGCAGACACGATTTGTAGGAGTTGCATGCATTCATTGAAAATTCTCATGTCCAGAAACTTCTCTGCAAGGGTAATTTACTAGAGATCTAAAATTAGATCTTCTGGAGTATATCTTTCAAGTAAAAGTACATCCTTTTTGCACCTCTGGGTTAATTCTTTCCTTTCACTGTTGCATTCCAGGGGCAGATTTTCTGTCGTTAAGAAATGTGACCAGAAGGGAACCAAGCGAGCAGTAGCCACTAAGTTTGTGAATAAGAAGTTGATGAAGCGAGACCAGGTTACCCATGAACTTGGAGTCATGCAGAATCTCCAGCATCCCCAGCTCATTGGCCTTCTCGATACCTTTGAGACCTCCACCAGCTACATACTAGTGTTAGAAATGTGTGTGGACTCTAAATTACCTGTAAAATGCAATCTTCACAGCTGACTTTTTGGGGCATTTATGGTGGTTTATGAATAAGGAGCTCTAAGATTTCACAGAAGTTTGAAAGCACCGGAGTAAAACACTGCAGTTGTCTACTGCTGTTACTAAAATGTTGCATTTGATATTCAGAAGGGAACAAATCGAGATATTAAATTGGTACATGCATGATTTTCTTAGTATGAAGGTTCAGCAGTATTTTTGTGTCAAATGGCTGCAAAAGTGAATTAGGAATGTTGTGATCTGCTAGCTTGATGTGAAATCTCCTCTTCATACCCTAGTCCTTTGTCTTGCAAGTGCTGCAGGCTACGGATACTGCAGGAGTCTGTAGCCTGTTAAGTTTCTGTTTTTTCAGTTCTGATGCATGGATTAATCCAAAATACAACCCTTGTAATTCTACCAGGGCTGACCAGGGTCGCCTTCTAGACTACGTCGTGCGATGGGGAAACCTCACAGAAGGGAAGATCAGACTCTACCTGGGAGAGATTCTGGAAGCTGTGCAGTATCTTCATAACTGCAGAATAGCACATTTGGACCTAAAGGTGAGGTGTTCGTGGGATTCTGGGCAGTGTGCATCATTCCAGGCATAAAAATCTCCCTGTTCTAGAAAACTTGCATCTGGGAACATAGAACTGTGAAATGCTTTGAGACTCGTGAAGGATGTGGCTTGGGGCTCCATTCCCAAATGCTTTAGATCACTCATAGCCAGCAAAGCAGAAACTTTCAACTCCCTATGCTTTCTCCCTTACCTTGTGTGGCCCTTTGTGCTGGAAATAATTGCTGACAGGATGTTTTGCTTGATTTTTATTTACTTATTCATTCATTCATTTATTTACTTTCTGATAAACTTGCAGCAGAAATCCATTTCTTTCTCAAGAAGCACAGAGTTTTTTGTCAAAGAGACTGCTTTTCCTCTTCTGCTGCAAAAATGTTTCTCATCTTTGCACTTTGAGAGGTGTGATACCTACATGAATGGTGCCTCTTTGGGCCTTTGTTCTTCCCTTTGAGTGTTACTTGAGCCACAAGGATTTGTTGCATTCTAGTAAAAAAAACTGTGTGAGAAGGTCTTAATGTGAATATTAATTAAAAACTTACTCTTTACACTTTTTTTTCACCGCTGTATGAATAATAAGGAATTTGGGCATTGACAAGTCATCACTTTAGCCAAATGGGGTCATGGTGAGAAAAGGCAAAAAGAGCTTGAGTCTCTTCCCTCCATGTACTTCTGTTTTCCAAGCAGAACCAGTTTTGGGTCTTCATACCATTGAGCTTTTTGTAATCTGCTACACAGAGCTCAACAGTACTTTTTCTGATCTAAGGGTACTTACAGATGAACTAATTAAAAACTAATTGTAGGTAAGTTGCTCTTACTTTGCAAAGATTACAGCTACAGCAGCAGTAGCTTCATAAATAAAACTGTAGGAATAATTCCAGTTTCAGCTCACCAATAATGGGGGCAGTTCTCTTGAAGTCATGTGCACCCAACAGGATCTTCTGCTGCCGTAGTCTCCTAAAAGGGCTTGTCTTCCATCTGTACAGCTGCATTACCTGAAAGAGTTGCCAAATAAAGCTGGATTTTGTTGAAAGCATCATGAAAAATCTACAAATTCTTCCAGTCTTTAAATGCAAGGGTTTTGTTGTCTCTGTCATACAACAAATGGAGCAGTTGCTTTATTCACCCTCTATTTGTAGTTGCTGTTCCTTAAGTTGAAGTTTTGAAACACAGTTCCTGTGAAGCTTTGCAAAGCTGCTGTTTGAACAACTCAAGTATTACCTGGCAGAGCTGTATTTCCCGCAAAATACAGCAGCTAAAGCACATTCATTGCGTGTTGCAGTAGGCAAGAGCCCACCTGCTGGTTGGTCTGAGGAAGCCGTGCTAGGGCTGCCTCAGAGCTTTGCAGCGCTGGCCTTCAGCAGTAATCCTGTAGCATGCAGCTGTTTGTGTTCTAGAGCTGGCCACGCTGCCCGGGAAACACTTCAGTTGGACCATTAAATGTGTGTTAGACTGACTTGAAAAAAGACATTTTAACGTTTGCTTTTATGTTTTCTAGCCTGAAAATATTTTGGTGGACCAGAGTTCCACTAAGCCAACAATAAAACTGGCTGATTTTGGAGATGCAGTCCAGCTCAATACCACGTATTATATCCACCAGTTACTTGGAAACCCAGAGTTTGCAGCTCCTGAAATTATTCTTGGAAATCCTGTTTCACTCACTTCAGATGTTTGGAGCATTGGAGTGCTCACTTATGTCCTTCTTAGTGGCGTCTCTCCTTTCCTGGATGAAAGCGTAGAGGAAACTTGCCTGAATATTTGCCGCTTAGACTTTAGTTTCCCAGATGACTACTTCAAAGGAGTTAGCCAGAAGGCCAAAGATTTTGTATGCTTCCTACTTCAGGATGACCCAGCGAAGCGTCCCTCGGCTGCACTGGCCCTCCAGGAGCAATGGCTGCAGCTGGGGAATAGCAAAAGTGCTGACAGCATTGATATATCCAGACTGACTTCGTTCATTGAGCGGCGAAAACACCAGAATGATGTTCGACCCATCCGTAGCATTAAAAACTTCTTACAGAGCAGGCTCTTGCCAAGAGTTTGACCTTGCTTGAAGTTCTCTCTCATTCTCTTTCACCTGCCAATCAATCAGACTGGAGATAGACTCCTTCTGCCAATCAGCTGTTGACTTGAATTTTGAGGAAAGCAAACCCCAAGCCAACCAGCTGCTAGTGAATGTTCGTGTGCAAATGCATTCCACAGGGACCCGCGCAGGGTGGTGCGGGGGACTGGAGATGCAGACTTCAAGGGGGTGGAGGACAATAGCACTGTACTCTGCAAAAAGGAGTCACAAGCGATACAGTAACAGTATTTTATTCAGGTTTCTGCAAAAAAAAAAAAATAGTTTTTTTAATAAACAAGAGTTGAATTTTGCAAGTGAACTTAGCTACCGTTTTCAAGATTTATTCAAGGAAGAAATGCCTATGTTTAAAGCACTGGTGTTAAACAAAAATCAGATCATGCCTGGAGAAGACTCACCAAAATGGCTGCCCATTGGTACGGCCTCCATTTATAACATCTGGTTTTCACTTGGTCCTAGAGCTTTCCAGTTGCCTCGCCTGTATGTATCTCACGTAGCAGTGCACTGAGATCAGACTCTGCTTTTAAGTGCATCCAACCTCAAAAGATTTTGCATACAAATAGAATGAATTGTTTTGCTCTGATAAAATGTAGGCCTTACTTGTATATAGACTGTTACCTGCCTTCAGTCTGTAATTTTTTTTCCCCCCTTCTCTTATCCTTTTTTCCCCCCTCCTCCCTAAATGGTGGTATACCACTGTGCGGGTCTTCAGTTCGGGTCAGTATTCACTGTCCCCCTAGAAAAGAACTCCGGGTCGGTGCCCAGCTTGCTGACCCAATTGTCAAGCAGTATACAGCAGGATGAAATACTGTAAATGCACTCATTTGGGATTTTGTTTTCTTTCATATCATGTGCAATGTTGTGGCTTTAACATTTTATGCAACTATTTATGAGGACCTCTGTTGTAACTGTAATAAATATATAGAAAAAGCACATACTTAGTTCGGCGAGCTTTATGGTTTTGTTTGTGTGACTGGGGGCTCCGGGTGGGCAAGGGCGGGTGTGTTGTACCACACTGTTATTATTAGTTTAAGATGAGGGTTAGCATAGAATTTAGTCAAGACTAGTCAGTTTTAAGGATTGTTCCTTAGAAAAAAATTGAAGAGAGATTCGTATCCCAAATGTCAAATTGGTTAAGAAGTAGAGTGACACTTTTTAAAATTTATTATTATATTTAAAATGCCAAAGTCTGACTTTCCCCAAATCAGTCTCAACACTTAACTGCTTTTTAGAATTTTCAAATGTGTGGTTTTACTTCTTTCTGTGAAATGAACAAATTGATCTTGTGCTCTTTGGTGAAGAATACATTCAGAAAGTAGCAGTCAGGTGAGGAGAATTGGACCTGTAATGTAATTGTCTTCGTAACTGTTTTTAAGGTTGAAGTAATATTAGCGTGAGATATTTAAAAAGACAGAGATGGTTTTCTGTGCATCACTGAGTTCATGTGGGTGTGTTGTCATCTATGTTTGTGTGAAATGCCATGTTTAAGGAAACCAAGCCGACATCCCACAAAAGTTAGATATATGGGTCTTAAGCCATAACCTAGCTTGGGTTAGTTTTGAGCTTTGTGGCTTCCACTGTATCCTATTTATTCTTTTTTTTGTTTGTTTTTTTGGGTTTTTTTGTAAAGTTGTACAGAAACTTTTTAAAAGAGAACAACTGACTTCGAAACTGGACATGTATTCGTACCAACCTCATATCATTATGTTCGTGTATTATTTTCCTTTATTGTTTTAGTTAAATTTTTTGCTTTATTTTGCATGTATATTTCTTTGTACAGTGACGTTACATGTTTACACAGTATGACATGATGTAAATATTTTATTTTGCCATCAGTTATTTTGAGAAAAATTAAACATATTTGACATAATTGTCTGATCTCTTGCTTTAAGGAGTTTGACAGTTTAGGTTTGGCTATACTTTAATTGGGCTCTGTATTTTAAAAGAAAAAAAGTATGTTACTTTATTGCCATAAAATTCATTTAAAATTGCTATGATGTATCTTTCCTTCATGCCTTACAAAATAATATTTGCCTTTGCTCTAAGTGTTGAGTGCTTTGTAGTGTCATGAATGCTTTTATATAAAACATGCATAACTCTCTAACTGTGGAAATGTATTATGGTTTTTATTAGCTAGTAAATTTTGACCAGCAGAGTTTTCTACCAGATGTTCCCAGGTAAAGACAGGATCATATTTCAAGTTAGTATTAAGATGGGGAATAGATTTCCCACAACTTTTAGGCATTCCAGATTGATTATGAAGAAAAGTTACTTCCAAAGATAAAGATTTGGGATTTCCAACTAAACTCGTAAAGCAGAAAAGTTTTTCATTGTGTATATTTCTCTTCCTCCCTTTTCTGCTGTCAGTAACCCTTTCCAATTCAAAATGAAGTGAAAGGTCAGGGAACAATACAGAGTGTTTGTTCGTTGCTGCATCGTATACAGGATTTTTTTTCCTCCGCTCTTTTCTGCTATTCTGTCAGGTGATAAGACAGTCACTTTATTGCTCACAGTTTGCTTACTGGCAAAGACAACTGAGAGAGAGACATTTTAGATACAGGCAGAGGATATTCAGGAAGGACCTGTTGACAAGGATGAGCCACTGGAAGCTTTTTCCGCAACAGGGAAGTAGATGGTCACAAGCTTTGTGGAATGGGTTTTATCCTTCAGTTCTCTAAAATGCTTCTTGTCTGAAGATAAGCTGAAGTTAGGGAAAAGTTACCCAGCTGCTTTACAGACAAGTAATGCACCTGCAGGTGTTTCAGGTAGCAGAGGGGGATTCTTTGGCTCACATGTAAACAGGAGTGTGCTGTTTCTGGCCCTCTCCATGAGCCCCTTACTTGAGACAGCCAATGTGTTTTGACAGAGTGGAGTTTCGCACAAAAACCTGCAGTTCGGTGCAAGAACTTCCAGCTGCAGAAAGCTTGAATGATGAGCTTGAACTTGAGATCTACTTGTTAAATCTCTTGAAATGGTTTGAAGAGATAATGTAAGGTCCTTTTGTTTCACCAGATTGCGTAGTTGGGGCTGCAAATGCCACTTGGACTCAGTTGGGCGCAGTTGCTGTTGACTGTTTTGCACACCACAAAGCGGCACTGCTGGCTGATAGAGAGTGGAGAGCAGAAACACAGGTCAGAGCAGCTGGTGTGAGGCTCTGATGTGGGAACATCGTAGAGCATGGACAATGGCAGTCACTGTCACAGCTGAAGGGGAGGGAAGTAGCCAGGGAGATTCAAGAGAAGACTCTGTCTAAGTGGTTTTTCTCAATAACATACCCCAATCGCTTCCTATTGATAGTTTAGGAAGAGAAGAGGTTGCCAGACTTTAAAGTCAGTGCATGAGATCGTACTTCTAGAGTTGAGTTTGGGAGCCCAGTTCTTCATTGCATGTGTAATGAACGCTGATTAACTTGAAGGCCATTGTGCAACTGCTGAAAAGAAAAGCTGACTAGATAACATTTCCAGAGAAATGTCAAAGGTCAGGGAAGCAACCCACATTTTCTTCCTAATGGGCAGAGGCCTAACACGTACCTGCCTGTGCTGCTGTTGACTGTAAGTCATTCTCAGATAGCATTATTATTGTGTTGATGAATAGAAGAAAAAAGAATTGTTTTTTTCTTGCTCCAAATCCAAAAGTATGTTCAGGCCAGGGCACAACAGAGGTCCTTCAGGATGACACAGCCAAAGCATCCGGCTTCTTGAAAAGATTTCAGTAACCATGTAAACCTGACTGGTAGTAGAAGGTGCCTGAAAATATAATGGGATGTTCTTTGCATGTAAAATCCTGCATGACATTGCCAGGAGGCATTAGAACCCCACCACAGAGGGTGTCGGTGTAGAACTCCATTTAAAAGAGAGGTTGGTGAGTAAGAAATGAATGTAACCAAGAATGGCTGACTTGAGGTTAAACTCCATGGTTCCCAAAGACCTTAAGAGAAATGAAGACAGTATATTATACTGAACTGCCAGCTGTGGGTAGTGAAATCTCTTGAGTATTTGCTGAAGTATTTGGACAGACAGTCCTTGCTGCGTACAGCAGTGTATCCATGTGCTGGGGATTACTGTAGGGAGCGTTACCGTGTCAGCTCCAGTCCAGAAAATGAGCCAAACTTTATATACCTTCTCCATGTATGAACAGACTCAGTGCGGAGGTGTTACTGATGTCTCTGTGTAGGGACTCGGGTGCATGTGGAGGTAGGTAGAACCAAGGAAGACCAAGTTTCTGTATTTGTTTAAACGAGCTCCAGGTATTCTGGTGCTTTTGCCAGAACCACTGCTTTATCCCTCAGGCAAACAACTTCTGAATTTCTTTTTTTCCTCAAATTAAACTTGATGAAGGTTATATTGGAGAGTAACAGACAGGTTTTCCATCTGTAGAGTTTCTGCTTCAAGTATTCTTTGCACATTCATATCAGCTCATGCTGTCAAGACAAAAGGCTCTTTCTGTGTGCACTCTAATGCAGGAGCATGACGATCTCTCATTGCTGCAAAGCAGCTGGTGCCCACTGTTCTCTCTCCTTCCTGGCAAGCAGATACCCAGCACCTCCTGCTTGACATGCCTGGTGGTCAGCTCAGCATTCCCAGAGAACTGTACTCAGTGATCCTTAGTGTCACACCGTAACACTGAGCATCAGCACAGGAGTGGCATCTCCCATTTCACTGACCTGCCACAGGGACAGGAGCCTGAAGTGTTGGAGCAGGAAAGTAGGTTTCTCTCATAATGTTTTTGTCCTCAAAACAGGAATGCTTCTCATCTCCTCTTAGTCATTCTCCTTAGGCTATCCAAAAACCTTTAGGGGAACGGGGGTGGAGGGGCAGTTGGGGATGTTGAGTAGACCAGTCTGCTCTCCCCCTGGTTAATGTCCGGAGAGGCAGCACCAGGCCTGCTAATCCTAAACTCCTATCAGCCAATCTGTGCCTTCTAATTAAAGAAGAAGCCATCATAAACCAACCCTAGTACGAGAGGAGAGCACAAGCTTCCCATTTTCTTCACTGGTTGTAGGTTAAAATGATGAAACAGGCTGGAGATACATCTGTGGTTTAATACATAAATTCTTAGAGCTCTCTACTGGAAAGATCCTTTCACTGTCTAATTGTCACGAGCAGTAATCCGAATGATGGTTTTTTTCTGGAGTTTTATCTCAACACGTGCATTTTCTTGACTTCTGGAGGGATTTTTTGTCTTTGTTGTTCAAGGAAATGTGCAGATGAGGTACTTGAGACTGCATCAGTTGCAGCTGATGAAGCTTCAGATTCCATCATTATGCCTGTGGTAATGTATTGGTTCTCAAGGTTCACATTTTCTGAAGGAAAATATCTTCTCTCCAAAGAGGACGAATATATGAGCTATAAAAATGATGAAATCTTAACATCAGAGCAACACTTCAATCTCTGCAGAGTGAATTTTCAGCTCCCAAAAGACATTCTGTCCTTTACCACCCCAGTGTATTCTCTGTCATATTGAATGGTGTTCCTACAGAATTACGGCCTTGTATCTCATGGAAGAAAAGTCCATGGAGGTTTATTTCACACACAATTATTGGTTTAGAACAGCAGTGAACCACTGGTAGCCACAACTTTGTGTAGCAACAGGTTATGAGGTTGAACTATATATTGTGCCAAGGTCCAACTGACATCTTCCTTTGATACTCTGAGGCTTTGAATGGGTCGTTCATCCCCCCACTTTTGTGTCCTACCTTTGCTTTTGTGATCTGCTGCTTACTTTCCATTTGGTCATATGTTTACCAAGCTGAAGAGTAATGGTCTATTTATTCCTCATGGGGAAGCTGTTTCTCATCTTAATTGCCCTTTCTCTGAACCTTCTCTAGTTCCAAATTGTGTATTTTCTATGATGGGAGAGGGCAAATCTCATGCAGGATTTATGATACAGGTGCATCTTAACTTACACTGCTGGAAAATGGCTTTTTATTCTCTGTTCCTTGTCTAAAATCCAAGTGTTTGACTTCTTTTGAGCTGATACTTTGTAGAATAATAAATCCTGAGATCATGTTGTCAGGTTGAGCTTCAATGGTCCATTTAGAGTTCACCACCGTACGTATAAAACTTGAATCCCCCCTTCGGCACATCCCCCATGAGCAATAATTTTCTTCTGTTGTATTTCCTAGACAAACCTGAGGTATTACAGTTGCCTTAGGGAGCAGTTGTTCTGATGGAACTGAGTACTGAGATCTCTTATATTAAATGAATAGAAGCTGACTACTGCTGACTTGCTTTTTACTACTCAGATAGCCAGCCTAGCTCCTCTGGTTTTTTCCAAGTACTTCTTTTGCTTGACTCTTCTTGCCAGCTCCTGGAGCCATTTTTTCTTGTCCTGGGAGAGGAAAGTTGTTGTATTTTAGTAGTAGAGAGAGGGCCATAAAAATGGCTCCTGTGAAAAGCTTCTGAAATTCTTCACCATTTCCAGCAGAGCCAATCTCTGATGGCTCTGAAGATAATAAACATACAACTGACCATGTTTAAACCAATTTTAAAAATTAATTATGCCTCTGTGATGACATATTTAAGGAAAAATCAAAACAAAGTGTACACACAACTGCTTGTAATTGGAAAAGAAAAAAGATGTGAGAACATATAAAAAAAGCAACATGGAGACACCAAAGTCAATTAAAAAATAAAAAAGGAGGAGGTGCTCTAAGCGCTAGAACTAAAATTTCCTCTACAAGCCATAGGAAGCCCATAGTAAAGCGAAGTGTCCCCCCTACAGTCCATAAAATCCACAGGGGATGCAGAAAGATCCACCTGCAGTCCGTGAATGAAGTACCAAAGTTAGAGCAGAGAAATGCTAGAAGCTGCAACAGCCGTAAATACCAAAAGAAACCGTAGCAAGTACAACCCAGAAAGGAACAGAAACTGAGATAAAAATTCTGCCATTTGTAGAAGAGGTGACCACGCTGGAGCGAGTAGATGTCAGAAGAAACTACAATCCAAGAGACCCAGTTAGAGAGAGAGGGGCCCCCTGCTCCCATGCTGGANGAGAGAGAAGAATCCCCTACTTCCATACTAGAGCAGTTTGTCCTTAGAGAACTACATCCTATAAAACAATAAACCCACACCATAAAAATTCACAAAAAACTATCTCTCATAAAAAAGACCCCACAGCAAAAACATAAGAAAAGAACTCCTCTCCCTAAACAAGAGAAGAAAATCCTAGAAATAGACTAACCTGAAAAAAAACCCCCCACACTCTGTCCCCCGCCTTGCACTGTTAATAAAAGGGAGGGAGGAGTGGAGAAGGAAAAAGAATAGTGACTTTTTAAATTTCCTTTTTTTTCTCATATCCTCCTTCTAGCTCTAGTAATAATAAGTTTCACTTTACAACTTAAGCCTGCTTTTGTCCTTAGAGCGTTTTCTCCCAGTTCCTTATCTCACCTCATAAACCTTTAGATTAATTCCCTGGGGTTTTTTTTCCTCCCTCTCCTTCTCTCCTCTACCCAACTGTAGCAAAGGAAGAAACGAGTGAGCGACTACCGTAAGTGCCTGGCACTTAACCAAAGTAGAACCACAACAAAAGTGTAACCTGCCTTGGACTTGATTAATCTGAAACTCTGCCCTTTCATATTAAATATCAAACACTGATTTTAGTGACACTAGCACCCTCACTTCAACAAAAGTATTTATTTGGGTCTCAAGTAGGAGCCTTGTTTCTCCAGTGAACTCACACATCCGGAGTATCCACAAACACTACTTGTAGAAATTTCACATTAAGCTTCCTGAAGACTCAACTGGCAGTAGTCAGCACCAGGAATTCCCTTGGCATACCCTGACCTCAGTCGCTGTGAGGGCTTGCAGTCCCAAGGGTTACTCCCGAGGCCGAGGAAGAGCTGGCAGCAGCTGAAGCTTGTGTTGTACCCCTGGGGATCTGTCTGATCGCTTCTGGTCAATTTACATCACGTATCTTGTCTGTTTTTACATGTCGTGCCTGTGTGTTGCTGAAGACTATGTGATCCCTTGAGATGGATGGTTCTTCAAGCTCTCAGACATTCCCTTCAGTGATGCCAAGATCCACTGAGTATTTGCAGAATGATGTCATTTAATGTGCCATCTCTCAAGACTGATGGTGATGGAGTGTTTCCTTCTTTGGTGATGGAGTGTTCTCTTGGGTCTTGGAGGGTTCCGCACTCTTTGCCTGCCAGGAAAACTCAAATCTGGGAATCTGTGCTCGTCCCAGTTAGTGCAGTTAATGCATCTGTTGGTTTGTTCTGATTTTGTTGCCACTATTGGGAGTTTTAGATGCTAGTGGAGAGCCCTGGCTGGTTCACACATGGAAAAAGAATGTCGTGATATATCATGAAATATTCAGGGGAAGCTTTTAGGATAAGGCATCCTGAAGGCAACTTGATCGCCATCAAAAAAGGGCCTGAATGTCAAAATTTTTCATTGCTCATGGAGTTTCATGGAGGCCTACTCACTTCTCCCAAGAATCCTTCACGAAAAAAGTCAGGGTGTAAGTCTGGTGATGATTGCCGCTTTTACCCTGGCTGCTGATTGTGAATGACAGCTTGGAATTCTACATTGCTTTTCAGACCTGCCTGCAAAGAACATAAACCGTGTTACTGTACTTCATCCCACAGCCCAGATGGGTAATGGTTCTCCAGTCTAAAGTGAGTCTAGTCTTTATTTGTCTTTTTGGATTAAGTACTGTTTTTTCTAAGGGGACCTGATTTTTCACTTAATATTCAGCCATCCATTTCCTTTTCAAGACCTCCATCTGTTTAATAGCCTATTATTTTTTTAAATGTAAATATTATATTCTCTATTTAATGAAGTGTGGGTCTAGGATAACTAATTTGATACGTGATACAGTACAAGGTTGCAGTATAGGAGTCAGCATCTCTACTGGGGAAGTCATCTGCTTGCTGTAAGAGGCTCTGTTTTCTCTCATCCCACACTCTAGGGAATTTTTAAGTATGAAAATCCTAGCTGAATTCCTATTGCACTTATAGTCATGATATGGATGAGGCCATCATCTGAGCTTGTAACAGCTTCACCTTTTGACAAACTTTTTTTCTTCCAGGAGCATGAGAGAGATTTTGACCTATTAACAGCGCCTTCTAATGTTCTCTTCTTCCAGGTAACTTTCTGGGGTTTTTTAAGAGGTTATGTTGGGACAATGCTGTGTATTCTTTCTGCCAGGAGTCAAGAAAATAATGTAATTATTTTCCATCTAGCACATTTCTGTGGCTGAGGGCTTGCTTCAATAACTCACACAAAATGTTACTGTGCTGGAAGTCAAACCTTGCAGGGCAGTCTTCCTACGTGGTGATGGCTGAAACGAAATGATCTGATGGTGTGACCCTGGGGAAATAGTCTCCTGGTTATCTGGCAGTTTCATGACCTGCAGCAAGACTGTCAAGGTAGATCCACAACCTTTGCTGAGAGCATTCTTTGCTGCAGCTCAGCGACAGCAGTGGAAAATGTCCTTGTGCTCGTGATTTGCAAAGTCACTGTTGGGGAGTTGCATTTGCACGAAGGCACTACACTGTTCCTTGGTTTCCACATCTGATGGGTCTGTTGCCACTCAGCAGAAGTCTAAGATACACATTCAGTTACTATGTGAATGTGTGTGGTGTTGCCTGGATTTATCACGCAGTGTGGGGCAGGTATGGAAGCGCCCACAGGAGAAAAGGAAACGGATCGTTCACTCACACGCTTTAAGACACGTTCTCCATCTGTTGCTGTTTCTCCAACTATCCTCCTCCTGACAGATCATCATATCTGAGATAAGAAAGGATATAATGTCCAAGTGCCAGAATACTTTGGCACACGCAGATAATGATGTGCTGTAAGAAAGGGTGACAGCTGCAGTGGAGTGCATGCGTGCTGCAAATACTTTAAAAAGATGTATATATGTGGAAAAGTGTATGGATTTCTTCAAGATATGTTGACTGCACGTACAGTTCTTGGTGGTTCTTTTTTCTGAATTGCAGGGGTTGCAAACTAATGTCATGCTTAAAATGGTATTTGCCCTTCCTTTGCTTTGTCTGTAAGTAGAAATGCAGAAGTGATGAAGAGAGGCACAGGTGGTTATTTACACGCACAAAGAAAGGAAGCCTCGTTTCTCAGGGTCTGCCTCAGAATTGAATTATGTGGTGTTTCATGGGAAAGAAATTAAAAGCTTTTCCAAAATCTGAGTTACTCATGATAACAGCAAGACATGGTGACAGCATGAGCTTCTTCTGCATGATGTCTTGGAGAAGCCAAGGGTGCTACCTCCAATTCACGTCATTCATAATTCAAAAAGTGCCCAAGGAGTCCAAGACAGATGGAGACTGGGGAGAAATAAGTGAAAGACAGCAGGCAAACACGGAAAGGAGGTGAGTGCACGTGTCTCTAGTAGGAGTAGGAGCAGGCATAGGCAACACCGGACCTTAACTGTGCATCTGATCCCTGCCACTGCCTCGAAATCTGACCAAGGGAGGAATGGTGCATCTACAGGAACCATGGCATTATCTGCTTTTTGATATGGAACTCTGCAGCAAATATCTAATTTACTTACTGTCTTTGTCTCAGCACTTGTGCAGTGCTGTTTGCCACCTCTTGGTGCTGGCTGTAAGTTATTTGTTACTCGGTCCCCACTGCCTTTAGAGAGTGCACTAACCATCCAGCAGTTCAGCGGTGAACAATGCATTGCAGACAACATTCAGCATCTTTGGAGCAGGATGGGAGAAATGCTGAAGAGGATGGTAAGCCCTGGAGATGGGAGAAAGGAGGAGTGGCCTGGAAACCTGTTCAAGTATGCAAAATAGTAATCAATATTTTTACTCTGAAAAGTATTTCCAGTTATTTCTGATAAGCTAATGGGTCTAGTGGAGGAGAGATAAGAATATACTGAAAATAGATGGCATCCCTTCAAAACAGCTCACTGTGCAAGTTAAAAGCATTTCCGTAGAAGTATCTGCTGCTTGTCTTGGAAGATACTGTCCCAAAGAGACTGCAGAGATAAAGTTCAGAGAGAGGAAAATAGCTTTATTTGGCATTTAATAGAGATACTATAAGTATCTTTGAGTGAGAATGTTTTGGGATAGGCAGCACATGGCTGATAAGCCTATAATTCCCTTTCATCCTCCAAAGGATTTATGCCTGGGTAAGGAAGGCATTTGTTTGTGAAATCCAACATCTGTTTCTGTTTGCACGCTGTGACTTTCCCAGTCATGTGTGGTTAGGTGAGCGGTGCAAGTTCTTGATTAAAGTTGAATCTTCCTCTTGCATTTGTAATGTTTAGTTTGACAAATAATCAAGAAATATACTTTTCTCTGTTAGTCAGCTGCAAGGGTGGAGAGGAGTAACATTTTACAAGGCCTAAACTCCATCTGTTGGTTTGAAAAAAAAGTGATGAGGCAACGGTAATGTGGATATTTCAGGGGATGCGTCTGGTAGGGTTTGGTGGGGCAAGTGCTGTCCAGGCTACTTCTCTGTCCCGCTGTGGGGAGATAGAGAATGCCCGCTGTGTCCATACACAGAAGCAGGGCCACTTCCACCCACCCACGCCTGGGGAGGGCACTGAATTCTCACCCACGCGTTCAGATAGCTCACGCACAGTCAGAGGCAAGGAGTGGAGGGCCCCCTCATTTGGCGATTCCAGCAAGGCTTTATTTCTGTCGCTGAAGGGCAGCCAGGGATGAAAGAGAGCCAGGCCAGCATGGCCTGGGCTTATAAAGGGTACAACCCAGGGGGTGGGGAAAGATACAGGGTCAGTACAGTGGGATGGAGAGAGGGCTTGGGTCAGAGGTCTGCCCAGGTAGGCAGGGTCAGGTTACAGCTGCCTTAGCCCAAATCAATGGGAGGTGAGAGGCTTTTCCCAGTGTATTTGGGTTTTCTCAGACTTTAGAGTCAGCCCACCACCGGGGGCTACCTTCATCCACCCCAACAGTAATGCTCTCCTCCATTAGTTCAGATGTCAACTGCTGCTGTACTCAAGTGCTCCACAGAAGCTCTTTATCTGCTTTACAAATCTATTTCCAAATAACTTCAGTATTTTTTTCTAACAATCTTGCTTTTCTAGTTTATAATTTCTGTCACACATCAGTCCCTGCATTAGCGAGGAACCATTGTGATATTAAAAAAAAAAAAAAGTATTGAAACTACATGTAGATACTGTGTAGTCTCAGAGTGTGAAAGCTGCAGCCAAGTTTTTCAGAGCCTTGGTATTACTGTGCTGTGTCAGGCAGGGTTTTATCTCCCATGGTTAAATTTCCTTGGTGTCAAACATTGACTTTTTGCCTAAGTCAGAGAGGGAAACATCAACTTCTACCATGCTAGAGCCTCCCCCTCTGTTGTATTTTAGTGGTGCAAGGCGAAAGCTTTCCCATTGGATAAAAGGGCATTAGATGAAGAATACATTTCTGTGTAAATATTGGAGGTCTTCTACAACAAAGTAGTGAAAAAAGGGTGTATTAAGTATCAGCAGCTGTTGTACTTCTCTTTTATGCTGTAGTGTTGTCATAGGCATCTGCCACCCTGCCTGATTGCAGCTATTTCTTGTCAACAAGGTGGTTTGGGGTTTTTTTCTGTACCTTTCTGAGTTTCTCCAGCCACTGGAAGTGAAAATGATGTTATTTCATTGTAGAGAAGTGTTACACTGAAAGATGTTATCTTCAGCAGGAGTTGCTGTTCTAATCTTCCTGTGGGACAACACAATTCCCAGAACTTTGTACCACTCTAGGGACCTCTGCCCAAGCTGCTCTCCAAAGATGTCTTGTATTTCTCCAGCTTCTTCCCTTCTGTTCATATTTATGGATTTCCTAAATCCAGCACTTTGTGAGAGGAAAGGTGAAAGGGCTCTTTGCTAATTATGGAACAGTTAAAAATGTCTTCCCGGTCTGCTCTTGGCAGAGGGGGTGTAGGAATGCTTGTCTTGGGGGAAAAAACAAAGAGATACAAATGGCAAATCATGAGAGCTGTGTGGGAATTCCTGCTCTTCTGCTGACTTGGTATTCTGTTATGGTGGTGAACATCCAGCAGACAGGAGGGGTGTATGGCCCAGAGGGACACAGAGAACACATGCCAGGAGGACACAGCTTTATGCCCAAACTACTCTGTCCTAGGAACAAGGAGCTCAGGTGTAAAATGGTTTTGTTGGGAATAATCTATACAGATTTATAAGAGATCAAGCACTTAAGTTGTCTATAAATTTGTATGTGCCTTGCTGTGTTTTGATGCACACTGTAAGTCCTGGGCTCCCTTTGAGGAGCAGGAGTGGCATCCTAAATCTGTCACTGTGAGGGGCACACCTCACTCAGCTTCCTGTTTCCAGCGAGACAGCTGAGCCACGCCATGGAGCTCCTGTTTAAAAGTCAAAACTGCTTTAGCTGTTTGTGACAGGGCTGCTTGGCAGAGCAAATCTATCACAGCAGTCAGGCAATGGAGGGAGGGTGGTAGCAGAGATCTCTGCTTGGGCTACACTGTGAAGTCCCATCTTTGGTTCTGATGAGGAAAATAGGAGGTGTGGCATCTGTCTTGCATGTATTTGCCATTCTCTCTGACACACTGCGGCTGCTTTCTTTGAAATGTTTTGATTTATTCCTAAACAGGGCAAATCTCACGTTACATTTAGGCATGGGGAAGAGAGAGGGGAAGGAGCGGGGAAAGCTTTCAAAAGCTGAGTCCATGCATGGAGAGCCAGGGTGTTCAGTTTGCAAAACCTACTACCATCTGCAGCCTTAACTTCGGCATTTTAGGCACCTACTAGTTTGGCTATACAAATGTCTTGGCTGCTGTCATATTGCTCATTTGCAGCTGACATATTGCCACTTAAAATTAGTGGCTCAGCTCTGGCTGAGCTCCATGTTGGATTTTATAACATCTCTCCGTATTTGTTTATTCAGCACAAATTATTTTACTACTGGGTGTAGCTCTTTATGAAGCCTGTCTCCTGGAGATATTGCCAGAGGAAGGAAGCATAACTATATGATATTTACCTTACCATGATGCTGTTGTAGTCACACTATTTGACTCACGCGAATACATTTTGTGTCAGAGTAATGCTTGAAGGTCAGTGGAGGAAGGAGTGTTCCTAGGTTCACTTGGGAAAAAAACAAATGGAGCAAAACACAAAGGATCATCTGCTTGGGGTTTTTTCACTTGTAACACACGACTGATGGCAGAATGGAGCCATTTCCCAGTTGCGTTAGACTTAACAAAAAAACTTTAATAAAAAGAAAAGAAAAGAAAGAAAATCCAGAACATTATGCTTGTATTGCTTGTATGACCTGTAGAAAAGTGCTGCAACCTCCAACACCTTTTGGATCTACTTACAGAAGATGAAGAAAAAGGCAGAATACCCTCATCTGATCCAATTTTTTGTTCTGAATGTGAGGTGTTTTGAGGACATGAGACACCTGTTAGCAGAAGAGACCCCAAGAGCAAGGCTCTGCACTGCCTCAGAGCTGGAGATCTATATTTAACAGCAGGGATGGCAGTACATTCTGTTCCTCATTGGTTTCCTGCTGTGCCCCCAACATGTCAGATTCCTTCCCTCACAAAAATGGAAGTTTAGATGGTCTCCTTTTCACATCTCCTCAAGGCAATTTGTCACACATTTGTGCTCTCAGTGCTAAAATAAGCTTATTAACATACGTAGACACCATTTGAGCTTTTCAAACAAAACCTGTAACATAAGGATCCAATTATGGGATTGTATAGTTAATGATCCTTTTAAATGTAAAACTCCCTATAAAAATTTACTGGCAGCTTCAAGAGTCTTCAAACTGTCATCCTGAATTGCCACAGAAAGTAGCATTTTTCTGCTATAATGTAAATCCAGATTGTTCACAGGACATGATTAAATCTAGAAGCAATTTGGAGGAAATAAAGGCAGAATCCAAGACACGTTTCTCCATTAACCGTAGGAGAAAGATCTCTGCTTTGTTCTTCTGGAACTACACAAAATCCCCACCTTCCTTGTGTGAAATGGATGCAAGAAGCTGAAATGAAGCACCAGCTCCCAACTCCTTCCACTTGTATCGATCGTGCTTGGAGTCCAATATGCCAAGCATGGATCAGACCTCCTGAACCATGCTGTGCTGGCTGCTTGGTGCACACCCATGGGTGGCATCTGGGATCTCTGCATGGCTGACACGCTGAGGGAACAGTTCCTGCAGGGCCTTGGGGTCTACAGAAATCCTATAAACAACTAAAGCCAATCTTCACTGAGACAAACTTTCCGTGGTGAAAGGTGGGTCCAGGGAAATTTGCATGTACATATATATTTGAGAAGAAGCCATATGGGAACAGCCAGGAAATTTCATTCTTACATTCTCAACACAGGGCATTTTTAAAAGAAAAAGTATTTCATTTATTTCCCAGAAAAGTAGAAATCGTAATACTCACCGTCTAAATAGCAAAATGTCAAAAGGGGTAAGATCCATTAAAAAAATTGCAGAAGGAGAAATCATTGAATCCTTTGTCAGGAAGGTACTGACACCCCTTACAAGTAGAATTCTGTCTTTATTGTCACTGACTGCAGAGGGAGACGAGAGTGCTGCTTGTTATCACAGCGGGGGCTGTATATTCAGCTCAAGAGTCTCCATCACCATGGTATTTTCAGCAGCTCTCAGTTTTAATCACCAAGCTTCGCTTTACAGATGGAGAAAGCTTTTCAGTTCCCTTCCCCCTTTTTAACAGGTGGTAAAAAGGATTTGTTGAAGATACGTAAGATTCTGGCAACTGCAAAAATAGATGTTCATCCTCTGAATTCCTGTCCCGTATCCTAATTAAAAGAAATTGATGTCATCCTTCCTTCTGTGTTGTGAAATACATAGTTAAGTATAACCTATGTTAGTTTAGCAGAAGGTTGTTTTTCTGATAAATAAAGAAGTACATATATTAATTTCAGCTGTCAGCATGGATGGGGGTTGTTAGGAGATGGGGGAAAGAAAATGGCAAATAGAACCAGGATGTTTATTTTTGCAACTCTGAATAAGCAACCAGCTGCACAAAGTGTCTTTCAGAAAGGAACAGCTTCTGTTGCTGTTTCTGTTAATCTAAAAGACACTTAGAGCAATAAGCTGCATTATGAAAGGGGACATGTGCATTCCCAAGCCTTTGTCTCTCCACGACATTGTTGTTCCTATGTGTACAGGCTCCTGCTTTCCCTTAGTTTTTACACGGTTTTTACATGTGTTTTATTTTCCGGCTTGTTACTAAGTCTCCCTCTGAAGAAAGTTTGCTCTTTTCACTGTTGGCATTTGATGTTTTGGGCTGGAGTGACTCCTTCCTCTGAAAAGAACGAGCTCCTTTCTTCCCCTCAGTGCCCCTGTTTTGCTTTTCCAGTACAAAACAAGCCATGGCTGGTGACTGCTGTGGTTCTTAGGGGGTGCAGAAAGCAGCTGCTCCTCCTCCTTCAGAAGACAACCCCGGGGAAGGGGGTGCTCTAATTGTTAGTCTCCGTGAGTCACTCGTAGCACACAAGTCTTCAAATGCTAGCTTTGGTTTGCTGCTATGCACTTGTGGCAGTGAAACATAAATATTTAGTCACTGTTGCAAAGCCAGGGATTGACACTTGACACACACAAAAAATGCCTACGAATAGGCTGTATGTTGTTTCTTCTGGAAGTAACATCTCCCAGCATGAAGTAGAAACAGCTGAGCCTTTCCATGTTGATTTCTAAATAAAAATAAGTCATAATATGGACTCTCCTTCCGAGTACAAAGCATTTGATTTTAAAAGAATTGTTAAAAAGCAAGGTCCATCACAGATTTAGTAATACAGATTCCTCTTCTCCAGGAAGTTGATTTTCTGTGCCCAAGCCCAGGCACTAGGAGGCAATTCTGCACTCACATTGTGTTTCTTGCTTCCAAAATCCAGGAAGTAGATTGTATTGATGCTGTTCCCCTTTTTAGTCTTCAGAAAGAAAAGGGTACCTGTTGAAGCACTAACCAACTGAGCACCTGCCAAGGACAGCGCCTCTCCTGCCCTCACCTACCCAGCTGCAGCAGGAAGTTCTCAGCAATATGAATAATTGTTCCGAAAAGGGTGATTCGTCTTCCAGGGAGCAGATAAGATGGTAGGACAACCTGTTAGAGCAGAGCAGAAGTGACTACATGCAGCTGGAGGGTGGGGATATTTGTCTCTCTAACCTTAGTCTGCTTCCATAGAAAGAGAAAGCAGGAAGAAAGCAAGAAGCTGGCTCTAGGGCTCAGCAAAGGAGATGGAAGTGCCTCCAACTCTGGGACAAACTCGGGTGGCTCTCTTGTGTTTACAGCTTCCTGAGAGCTGGATGATGTTGTGCCCTGCCATGTTTGGGTTTTCCAGCTGCTGCTGAGGACCAGGAGCTCTCCCGTCACTGGTGAGCAGGGAAACAGCCACACGGAGCTGCGGTGAAGGCAAGTGCGGAGCTCATTTGCTGCGTCTCACAGAAACACAAGGGAATGCCACGGGTAGGAGAGGCCGTCTGATAACACCCACCGCAGAAGTGTGGGGGTGGACAAAGGAAATTTCCTTGTCAGCTTGCGAATGTGATAAAGAGTGCAAATAGGCAGGCATGCAAACAAACACTCACTATTTAGTAAAACACAGCTATTCTTAGTTTGTGGATTCTGTCAGCCCAGGTGCCTCCAGCATAGCAAACTCATCATCTCCACTTAAGGTTTGTCTTTCTCTTTGTTTTCCCCATAACCTTGCCCAGACGTCTTAGCCGTTTCTAATTTAAGAGACAAGGTGCATGGTGTATATGGGGCATTAATCCTGTATTTCTTGTAATTTACTCCAGTTCCAAAGCTCAGCTAGGACTTTCCTGCAAGGAAGGAGAGCAGAAGATCCTAGTTTGTCCTGTTTTCCCTTCTGGAGTTTTTCTTTTCCAGTCACCTAATCCTGCTGGAGCAAAGACAGCATCACTTTCCAAAAGTCCTTCAAGTTCCTAGACGCGTGCCACACAGAGTGTTCAGATGTCCCAGCATTTTCACTATTCCCTAAAGATGCTCACTGGAGTAGGGGAGAAATTCAGATCTTGGGCAAATATTTATGCCCCAGCACAGCAGAAAAGGGAGGTAATCCATGCTTTTCCCTGGATAAAGCCTAAAGAGATATTGAAGAGTTATCCAGGTGAACCAGCTATGCTTGGTTGGGAATTATGGTATATGGGTTAAAGAATGTGGAAACTGCAAGAACAAAGGAAGAGTAGAAAGTGCTAAATATCCAGACCTGTTTGTGGCCAGAGCAAAACAAACTACCCAAACCAAATTAAATAGTAAGTACAATAGAGGAATTTAAGGTGACTAAAGGGAATTCAGTGCAGAAAAGAAAGTTAATTTTCACTGTAAAATTTAAACTAAACAGCTTGCAGTTTTTNAAAAAAAAAAAAAAAAAAAAAAAAAAAAAAAGAGCAAGGAAGGCAAAAGAGGGCATGTGCAGGGTTTCATCTCTTCTGTCCTACTAATTTTCTTTCCAGATCTTCCCTTGGAGATGCACTGGTCCTGTAGCCAGTCCACAGTTTTTCTCTTCTCAGAACTATCTTGTTCTGCTAATGGGAACAGAACACAAACAAAACAAATATATCCCTATATACATATAAACACATCCGTGTGTATATATATATATATACACACATTTAAACACTGTCTTTGAAAGAGTTCACTTGCTGCCTTTGGTTGCTCACTGGCATGGAGCATGAGTAGCACTAAAGCATTCAAAGGTAGCAAGTGAACACTTTCAGAAAGAAAATTCTTTGTTGCTCCTCTCCTCCTTCCTCCACAGTAAATGGTAAAATAAGAAGTCTTAGCAGGCCTGCAGTCATGGGGCCCAAGGCTCGGATTGGAGCAGGGAGAGCAGATTTTACCTTCAGCTCCTGAGGTGCCAATAAACAAAAAGAATAATGTAATCTAGGTAACAGTTATATCCACCAACCCCAGCTTTCAATTTTTTTAAAAAAATAAATGTTCCTGATCAAAGGGTGATAATGGAAAAATAGCATTTTAGAACTGAATGAACAAAAATACTGTATTAAAAGTGGTAGAAAGGGAAACGGACATTTTAGTGAGAGGGAAAATGTGAGGTGAGTCAGTAATTGCACTGGTTTTTTTAAATGAATGTGAAATGTGAAGCAACTGTTAACAGCATGAATCTCTGGGAGACAAGGGCAAGTGGCTGCTTCTCCCTGTGAAACAAGAACTTGTGGTATTTTCAGAGTGGGATACTAGATTTAGTGAACTTGTAAGCTGTGGTATTGTCATATATCTTCCAACAGCATAATTAAGAAGGAATTAATAGCCTTAGACTGTAATGAGACTTGTCTTATTTAACTTAAAACAATGAGTGAGGAGGGAAAATGAAAGACTCTCTCTAAGGACCTTTTGCTTACTCCAATTAAAAACCCTGTATCTATGAAGTGATTCGACCATATCTGTGTAAACTTTGCTTTTACGTAGCACGGTCCATAACTTAATAGGGAAGGGATGTTTGTGTGGCCCACCTGTTTCCTCTTCAGGGTCAGACTGTTGCTGCAGAAGGCACAGTGATTGCATGACAAGTGACGTTAGGAGCCTAGCAGTCGATGTGACACTGGAGCTGTAGAGGAGAGGCTGTGACTCTCTGTGAACTGCCACTGAGACCACGTACGGTGGCACCTCACAGTCTGAAAAACACCCTGCAATCTCAATCCCTCCAGCAGCTTGGGAGATGCAGAGGGATGTGACCTTTATAAATAGCTGAGTTATGCTCAACTTTTCTTCTTGTGGCTTGGATATGGAGAAGCATAGACAGCCTGCATGACTTTGAAAACTTTAACGGAAATGAAACAGGAAGCCAGATCCTTTCGCAGCTTGTTGATCTGTGAAGACGAGCTGAGTCTGTAGAGACTCATTTTCTAACCCCAGTGAAAAGCAGTCAGGGGAGAGAAATCCAGCTGGGGGTGATACTCTGGAGAGGAGATGCAGAGGAGACATGACAGAAAGGCCAGCAAGAGCAGAGACCACTTCACTGAACAAGAAAAGCGAAGCAGAAGTAGCTCAGAGAGAAGTGTTGGTAAGTTCGTGCTGCTGTGCTATAAATTTTGGCATGTCAACAAGCTGGTGATCAGCTCGAGAAAAATCCTGTGCTGCTGATTACAGCTGCATGGGTACTCCTTTTACCTGTGTGTCAGGCTACCTGACCTATATAGCAGTAATAAGTTACGACAAACAAGGAAATGGTTCTTGACTGTTAAAAAAGGACTTGAAAAACTGAAGGAGGAAGCTGTCACCAGTTCTGCACCTAGGTTTCCTACTTGTACTGGGTTGGATGTTGTTGCCTTTGTCTCAGCATTCGTTTTGAATTGTTTACATTCTTTGTGCCATGGTTATAATCCTGCTGCTCACTGCAGAGGAGCACAGCAGTTGCTTTGGCTGCTGATTTGTAGGTTTAAACAGACACGATTAAAATGTCTTCACACTTGCTTAGCAATGGCTTTCAGTACAAGCTTTTGCTGTAATTGCTCTCTCACATGGGTACAAGCAGAGGGAGGTAGTCACAGTCATGGCTGCAGCTTGGAAATGCCATAAACTGCAGAAAAAGCTGGAAGTTCATGTTGTGGCAAAGTTCGTAATGCTCCCCTAAAGGAAGAAAATGTCATATACATCCCTAAGCAGTAGAACTTTGCCATCAGCACATAGCCTTGTTTGAGTATCACAAACATATGCAAAATGCCATGACCAGGAAGTCTGGAGAAAGAGAATCCAACTTAGGCTGCTTCCAGCCTGAGCTCCCAGGAGCTGTCCCCTTGTCCCTGCGGAGCTGCTGCCTGCTCAGAAGCAAAGCAGCGAATGCAATATTTCTGCCGAAAGCTGTTGAATCCGTGGGCAGTGTAAGGCTTCTCTATCTCCCTACATTGTTCTGTTGGAGCAGGTCCAGAGAAGGACCAGGAAGTCGATAAGGGGACTGGAGCACCTCCAGGAAGACAGGCTGAGGAACCTGGGGCTATTCAGCCTGGAGAAGAGCAGATTGTGTGCAGATCTCATAGCAACCTTCCAGTATCTGAAGGGGGCCTACAGGGAAGCTGGAGAGGGACTCTGTCAGGAACTGTAGTGATAGGACAAGAGAGAATGAGTATAAACGGAAAGGGGAAATTTAAGTTAGACATTAGGAATAAATTCTTTATTGTGAGGGCAGTGAGACACTGGAACAGGTTGCCCAGGAAGGCTGCGGATACTGCATCCCTGACAGTGTTCAGAACCAGGCTGCTTAAGCAACCTGGTCTAACAGGAGGTGTCCCTGCCCATGGCACGGGGAGTGGGACTAGATGATTTTCAAGGTCCCTTCCAGCCCTTAACATTCTATGATTCTCTGAAATATTTTGGAGAAGTTGATGTTTTCTGAACCTTCGTAGCAGCCTATTTCCAGTTCTGCAGAGTTTGTAAAAGAAACTGCCTTTCAGCTAGCTACTATTTCCCTTTCTGCTGTTGATCCCAGCTCAGACCTGGATCTTGCTTGCTCTCTCAAGGATTATCCTAACCCACATTCAGCTAACAGGAACACACAGAGCAGTCCAACAGTCCAGGAGGGTTGTGTGTTACCTGGCTCAGGCTTTCAGTGGTGCATGTATCTGGTGCCAGGGAGGGAGGCAGGTAGAGGCTGTCCCATCTCACAGGGAGGAGAGACAAGATTTTCCTGCCAAAGCCTGCAAAAGGAAAAAGCTCCTAGAGAGCTCTCCATGACTCAGGGAAGAGGCCCAGAAAGAGCTTAAGGAGGAAGAAAGGCACAGTGGGTTATTCCCACGCATAGAGGGGCAAGGCCATTCTCCAGACTGCACTTGAGTGCTCAATAAATGCACAGAGGAGAGAGCAGAGAGCCATGAAGTGGGAAGGATGCACTGATACAGGGGTTGATCTGTAGCATTTGTACTCCACATTTCATCTCTCTCCTCTGACGAGTCAGCAACCAGATAAACATTAACTTTCAAGCCTGCCTGCACAAAGAAATCACCAATTAAAGCCTAAGGTCTCAACACAGGTTAAGAGAAGGCAGATGGAGGAAAACCTGGATTTAGCTGCAATATTAAACCATCCACTGCCACCAACACTGGCCTGGCAAGGCAAGAAAAATGCTGGAAAGGGAAGCTGAAGTATGTGATAACTGCAGATAAGATGTGACTCAGAAATAGAGTCCAGCCACCTTCGAGCCTTCACAGGTGGATGCCATGTGAGCTGTATCCTGCCGGGATCTCTCCCAGCTGCAGCTCCTGAGACACAGCTATTAAACACAGTCTGTGAGTCCAGACGGAAAGCGCCAGGTAACCGATGCTGTGGAGGAGCACGGGGGTGGCATTTAGAAGTTTTGGGTTTTTTTTCCAAATGGATTTTTTGATGGAGCAACACACTGTGCTGCTACACAACTGACAGCTTTAGGCCTCTTAAGTCAACTATTTACTTTTTCTATTTTTAGCTGGGTTTTAAGCCTAGATTTTCTTTTACTTGGATAAATGTGTCTATGGCTTTCTGTTGAGTGCACCTAAGTGAATGCTTGGCACACCAATATTTAGCAATATTTTGTTCCTTGCCCAGATTAAGTGAGAGGGAGGGAGAAGCAATCTGATATTCATGCCAGGAAGTACAAATCTCTTCACTGTTTCATGAAAAGCCTTGATCTTCAACCATTTTAACATCTTGTGATATTTTAGGGGGAAAACCCCAAACAAACCTAAACAAAATCCAATAACAAAAGACTGTGTAAGTTTGTCTTAGCTCTGTACGGGAGGAAACTGCTTGTGACTCTGTAAAAGATTTAAGTCTTTGTGTGGAGCATCACAATTCCTTTCTGTTTTTCCTGCAAAGTGATGAGATGGAAGAAAACTGTTCTTTAATGTGTAACCAGCAAAGAAAGTACACCAGTCTATGCAAATTCTCTACATACATCTGGGAGAATTGACTCATAAAAGTCTGTTATAAGGGAAGGCACTCGGCAAAGGGGAATTTCTTTTTGGATGAATGCACGCCATCTTGTTAAAGAGTGAATTGGTGAGGAAATCAACATTTATCGATAGGGAAAAACCAAAACCAACCAACAACTTCAAAGTTATTAAGTTGTATTTACATTTACTGGCTAGAGTTCCAACAGATGATGATGGTGGTGGCCTCCATTCAAAGAACTGGAATCCCTAGAGGTGTTTCAGGCAACCCCATCCCTAGAGGAGTTCAGTGCCAGGCTGGATGGGGCTTTCAGCAACCTGTGGGCAGCATCCCTGCCCATGGCAGAGGGTTGGAACTAGATGATCTTTAAGGCGCCTTCCAGGCCAAATGATTCCATGCTGCTGTACAATGTAAAACAGCGTAGTGTGACACCCTGTCCCAGTGGCGGCGGAGTGGAGGAGTTTCTGGGGAAATGCAGAGCTGCGGCGGGGCACGGGCCGAGGGATGGGTGACAGGGACGGCAGCGGCAGCGGGAGCGGGGCGGCCCCACGGGATCCCCGCCCCGGGCGGTGCCGGCGCTGCCTCTGCAGCCGGGCTGGAGCCCGGGGAGCGCAGAGGGAGCGCAGGAGGAGCGCAGGAGGAGCGCAGGGGGAGCGCAGGGGGAGCGCAGGAGGAGCGCGGCGCAGCGGGTGAGGCGCGCCGGGGCTGCCGGCGGGGCCCCCAGGCTCCCCGAAGTCGCGGCGAGGGTTTGGCTTTATTTGCTGGGGGTTTTTTTTATTTCCCACTTGACTGTTTGGGAGCCGTTTTCCAGAAGCGGCGATTCCCGGAAAGCTGCTCCTGCGGTCATCCCGGCGGGACCGCCCCGGCTCTGCCCCCCGCCCCTGCGCTGGCGGGGCCGGGGGCTGCGGGCACCGTGTGCGGAGAGGGGACCGCGGGTGTGCGGGGGGAGATGCTGGCGCTGCCAGCCGGGCTCAGCTTCCCTGGGGAGCCGTGTGTCCCGAGCGCAGGATCGGCGCGGACCTGCGTGGGGATCGCGGCTGCGGCACAGCAGCGTGCGCAGCTCTCCGCTCGGGCGCTCGGCACGGGCTTGGCTGATTGTTTCGGGGGCGGTAATTGATTTCTTTTCCTTCCTCTGTGCGGTATGAGTTTACGTGTTGCAGATTGGCTTCTCTTCTCATCAGAAAGGTGAAGGTTTAGGGCAAAGGGGCTCATAACTGCAGGTGGGATTCAGGAGGAGCCAGGAAGGGGCCAGCTGCAGGTGGTCTCTGTGTCAGCCCTGGCTGGACATGATCCAGGTGTGTCCAAGTGGCCGAGGAGGCCAATGGCATCCTGGCCTGTGCCAGCAACAGTGTGGCCAGCAGGACCTCAGCACTGCCGAGGGCATACCTCGAATCCTGTGTTTTGTTCTGGGTCCCTCACACAGGAAGGACATTGAGGTGCTGGAGAGGGTCCAGAGAAGGGCAGCAGAGCTGGGGAAGGGTCTGCAGCACCAGTCCCATGAGGAGCGGTGGAGGGAGCTGGGGTTGTTCAGCCTGGAGAAAAGGAGGCTCAGGGGTGACATTATTGTCCTCTATGACTGCCTAAAGGAGGTTGTAGCCAGGTGGGGGTCAGTCTCTTCTCCCAAGTACCAAGTCATACTAGGGGACATTTAGATTAGGTATCAGGAAAAATTTCACCACTGAAACAGTGTTCAGGCTTTGGAACAGGCTGCTCAGGGAAGTGGTTGAGTTACCATCTGTGGAGAAATTTGTAAGACATGTAGATGTGGCACTTGGGGACATGGTTAGTGGTGGGCTTGGCAGTGCTGGGTTAACAGACTTGATTTTAAAGGCATTTTTCAACCTAAATGATTCTGTGATCTGTTACGTCACTGAGAAGTGATCGTTTAGACTGAAGATACTGTGCCCTGCCAGCGTGCTTTTCTGCTGTACTTTCTGTGACACATTTCTTCTTTGATAGTTACTCATGCAACTCTCATTTTTCACTGCCTTTCTTACTAAACCAGCTTGTTTTCTTTTTGGAGGAGCTGTACAAATTGTATGCAGCTTATACTTTCATTTTTGCACTGGAGGAAGAGCCCGATTTCTGTGGTATGTAGTGAGTGAGTTTAAGGTAGCATGGTGCTGCCTGCTCCATTGCTAATATGTGCAAGTACCGTTATTCCCACTTCCGTCCTTTGGCCCGCTCCCCTTTCAGCAAGTGGTGAAATGAAGAGGCAAAATACGTGAAACAGGAAGAAATGACAGGCTCTGAAAGCTTCTTTGTAGTCACTGAAGTTTGTTTCTTTAGGAAGTTAGTTTCTTTGCTAGTGGACAAATAATTTGATTACAAACTGAGGGGGTCTCCATATGGTAAGAGGAAAAGATGCCATTTTGCCTGTCTATATAAAATACTACCAGGTGAAGGGTGTTAGAATTGATTTTGAAGGGGAAAAGCAGCATGAAAATGCTGGTCAGCATTGAAATCTAAGTGCTCTTTTGGATAAGTATCTGTATTTGAAATTTGAAAAAAAAATTAATTTTTTGTAGTTCTGAGATTTTTTGCCATTTTTGGATTATAAGGGTTTTTTCATTTTGTTTAACTGCTTGGAACGTGTTACCTGCCTAGGTGGTGTTGATTTCCCTTTCAACATCAAGACTTTCTGTCCACCTCGTTTCTTAGATACAGTTTCCAGCTGAATCTTCACATCTTACCTATCAAGGATCAGACAACAAACATTAAAGGGTTTTTCAAAAATGTATGCAGTTTTTCCTGAGCTTAATGTTTGAAACTGTTTGATCTTGCATGACTACCCAGGCAAATGAGTCTGAGATTTCAGAAATACCTCTGCTGAACCTCCTGACCCCACACAGCTGAACTGTGGGAGTCATGGTGCCAAACTGTCCTAGGGGAGACAATTATGGTTATAATTTAGTTGTTTTAAAAACACAGGGAATAACCAGTGCTCAGGAGTTAAAAGGTAATGTAATTACACTGCTTTCATTACACTTGCGTAACTAAATTTAGGTGTGATTAGAATGGCATAAAGTTTACCTTAAGGAGCTTCTTAATCTCTGCTTGTTTTAGGCTGTGAAATTATTTTTTTTTTTAAATTACCATTGGGCTAGGTAAGTCATATTCTAATGGCATTTTTACGGCAGTCTGACTTCTAAAAGAGTTACAGTATTCTTTAAAGTCGAACACTAATCAGAGTTGCTGTCTGACATCTGGCCCTGAATCACTTCAGGATCTGCTTTCCGCTTTGATGGAATTTGGAAAGGCCCAGTGAACACAGGGCAGCCTCTCTGCACTCCTGGGGTGATGCAGCTGGCACGGTGCCAGCGTGTAGCTGTACCAGGGAATTTTGTCCGTGTGCTCCGTTGCTGGGATTCCGAGCGTGGCAAATGCCAGTTCCTCAGTGCACGGTTACAGTGCCCTGGATCAGGCACAACGATGCTGTACCTTCCAGGAAGACAGGGAAATAGCTGCTGATTAGTGCAAATGTCAGCCTTTCATTATAGCGAACACGAGTTTCATTTTCCAGCCGCAGCAATGTAAAAAGTCACTGGCAGTTTTAAGCGGGGAGTTTGTTGCTAGGGATCGTGTACCAATCTGGGGTGCTAGAAAGAGTTTCGTTTGTATATTACAGAATTTGGTTTGATGAAAAGTTTGGTTTTTTTCCCATGAACAATAGAACTCGTGGTTGGGCTATCTGTTGCCTGATAACATAAAAGCATGCAAAAGTTGTGCCCCAGCATAAGTGAGGACAAAAAGGAAATAAGGGTACTACTGTCCACTTCTTGAGAGGGCTCCAGTGAAGACAGATGTTGTGAAATACTTCAAAACTTCTACAGGCATCTCCATTAATTATTCTGAGAAGTTTTTAAGTCAGCATCTTTTGGTTTCTTTTCAGCCTTACACTGTGCTTGTAGCTTCTTCCCATCTTTTCACTGCTGTACACACTCTATATTTTTGGCATTCTCAAGATCCAGACCCAAATGCTTGGGATTTCTCTGTAGCCTGTGGGGACATGGTGGAAGCTGACAGAGACAGCAAGTGTCCCTAGCTCCTGTCCCCATGTCACCAGTGAGGACAGGTGCCACTACATACCTGTGCAGAGGGATGTGTCAAGCAAGGCAACTTGTACTGCCCACACTTTCTTTTCAACAAACATTTTTCTGAGGAGAATGCTGTAGAAAGAGCAGAAGACTCATGTTATCTTATCTGAGCCATATTCTGTGATGGTGGAGGGTTAAAAGTGTGGCAAGATGTGGCTGCATATGTTCAGTCTCTGGTCCTTTCACTAGTTCTACTCGTGGTCCTCGGCAGGACCCCATCTCAGGTTCCTTGTCCTTACATAACACGTTTTTGCACCTATTTTAAGCGTTTGGCATTTATGTTTCCAGGGCAGGGTGTCAGGTTGGGAAAATGATGCTATGAAAGTGAGAAGTGTGTACCTTAGCATCAAACTAGTGCCTTGAGAAGACGTGGTGTCCGTGAGGTTTCGACCATCAACAAGTCTGCCCTTGCATCTGCACAGCAACGTAGCATCAAGGCAAGGTGCTTGGCACTGCCCGAAGGTCAGCTGCCAGCAGGGAAACCATGGAATGGTTCGGGTTGGAAGGTACCTTACAGACAATCTAGTTCCAGCCCCCGTGTCATGAACAGGGACACCTTTGACTAGACCAGGTTGCTCAGAATTCCATCCAGCCTGGCCCTGAGCACTTTCAGAGATGGGACTTCCATAGCTGCTTTGGACAGCCTGTCCCAGTGCCTCACCGGCCTCACAGTGAAGAATTTCTACCTAAAATCTGACCTAAGTCTGCCCTCCTTCAGTCTAAAGCCATCACCCCTTGTCATGTCACTACATCCCTTTGTAAAAAGTCCCTCTCCATCTTTCTTGTAGGCCCCTTTAGGTACTGGAAAGTGCTGTAAGGTCTTCTAGGAGCCTTCTCTTCTCCGGGCTGAACAACCTCAGCTCTTTCAGTCTGTTCTCGTAGCAGAGATGCTGCATCCCCCTGATCCTCTTCATGGCCTCCTCTGTGGACCTGGTACCAGTAAGTCCCCATCCTCCTGATGGGAGTCCCAGAGGTGGATGCAGTACCTTCAGGTGCAGTCTCACGACAGAATCGCCCTCCTGGAATTGTCAGCAAGGTTTTAATTGCCGAGTTTGTGCAAAATCGGTCTTTTGCAAACTTAAATACTTGGTTCAGGTCTGTCTGTACGACAAAGAAAAGCCCTACCCATTTTCCCCGGGTTTGTTCTGAGCACAGCACCATGCCAGGGCTTGTTTGTGGGCAGCTTGGAGATATGTTTATTGTCCTTCAATTCTGGTTTCATTTTGTGTCATTTCATGCACATGAATTTCAGCTGTGACGTGCTTGCCAAAGGCCAAGGCCTTAAAAATAGGGGATTTCATATAAATGAAGAATGATAAAAATTATACTGCTGGGTTCCATGTCAGAAACTGTCCAGCACCCTGTATTTCATTTTCTTTACAAATGAAAATAAGTTGTGCCTCTGCCAAGTGCCAGCCCCTCAAAAAGAGCTCAGCACACAGGGTCACAACTATATTTTGAAGGGCTGCATGATTTGTATTTTATTTAGTCCTTGCCATGTAACTGTCCAGTTTTTAGGCAGTTTGTGTAAACGCAGAGGTGTCAGGGAGCTGTGGTCTCTTGATCCCTGCAACTGATGTCTAGAGTGCTTCGCTTGAAACTTCTCTTGCATCCAAATGTCTGTAAAAATACCAACTGTGCATTAGTGATGACAATAATGACAGTTATATTATTATACATAATTATATTAATACTACTAGTACTAATTGTAATGTGCTTTTACAAGTAGAGAGCTTCTGCACAGAATGTTCCGAGTTCTTGAATCACATTTTTATGAAATTTTTCTCTTCACTGTGACTTTGGTATTACACTGAGTGATAACTTAAATTTCAGTTATCATATTGATGCAGTCAGTTTTAACTTTCAATATGCCTTTTTTGTGTAAGATTTGAGGCCAGAAGTGCCTGGTAATGCATTCTCACAAAAAGGCAAAGGACTCCTGTGTGCTTGAGCTAGTTAAAATACGCCAGTTTGAAAGTGTTGCCCTTGAAATGATGGAGAGAGAGCCGTGTTTAAACACTCCAGGTGCTCCCATACAAATACCATGAGCTCTGCAGAATAAAGCTGAAGTTTTGGCTTTTGTCAGACTGGACACTGAGAGGCAGAGGGGAAGTGATGCAAGACCAATTTCTGCCATTTGCATTCAGAGTGATGGCTTCGATATTTTGCTTTCTTTGGCCTTGCTTTGTGCTTCTAATCTGTCTTGGAAAGAGGGCAAGACACAAGTAAAACTCCCAAGCAAACAGGTAACACTGCTGGAATAAGCTCAGCACATAACCTGCTGAGGAAGCACACGCTTCGTGGTCTGGTGCACCACCAGGAGATACGAATCATTTGTGATTATTAATCACGAATTACATGTAATTACCGAACCATGTGAAAAATACACAGCTCTGCACAGCATGCACACAGAGTTGGGTGCACTTCAGGAGAGGGCCATGCTCTGAAGACGGACACAAAATCTGTGTGGGGTGCAACAGTCCAACCCTGCACAGAGATGGGAATGATGAGTGACGTAGATGTAGTTTGGTGAGAGGAGGGTTGGCTATCTCCTTCGACAGTAAACAAGCTCAGAAGGGTTGATTTTTTTTTGTTTGTCATGGATTACTTGATCCTGCTGATTTCCTGGATATCAGTTGGGATAACGTTTTATCAACAGGTAGAAACTTAAAATTCCTTGGACTGTCCTGCGGTGTGTGCATACAAAGCATCCAGGCAGGGCCAGGGACACTTCTCACACTGGGGAACCCCAGGAGTGGGGCAGCTGCCACTGGAGAGACCAGGAGGGATGCTGCCTGTGGTGTCCCCAGCCTCCTGAGCACCTAATGACTGTGCATCCTGGCAGGGTAGGGTGGTAGGTACAAGTCTTGTGCTGTCTAGAAAACAAGATGTAAAAATCAGGAGGAGGAAAATTATTGTTATTGCTAAGTAAGACTCCTTTTTCCCCCTAACCAAATTTCAGTTACCTAGACATACCAGCATAAAAACCCCAAGGTATTTATACTTGTCAGCTAGACTTATGACATTCAGGAGGAAAGTATTTGCTTTATTCTGTCAGTTTGGATTCAGCGTGGCAAAAAAACAAAAAAGAAAAAGAAAGAAAAAAAAGAAAAGCATTTTGAGAATTGTGAAACAACCATGAGTGGCATTGGGGATGACTCAACATGTAACTGCAGCGAGCAGAATAAGAATTCTTAGAGTGGGCTTCTTTCAAATAATAGATTTAGTGCATTTACGTAAGTTCTGTTTGAAGTGTACAGGCATTAAATACCAGTTCTGAATGGGAACAGATTTTTTTCCACATTAAGAAAAAACAGCAGCAGAGATTTCAGAGGCTCCTTCTATAAAAGTAAGGGGGGGGTTGTTTGTTTGTTTGTGGTTTTGGGGGTTTTTTTTGTTGGTTTTGGGTTTTTTTAATTGGGAACAAGAGTTTTCGAGAGATTCATGTTTTTTTAATGGCATGAAATGCTTTTCATGTGTTTCTCGTCCAGTATTCTGGACCATAAATTCTCAGAAGGATTCTCTCATGTTTTTTCTTACTTAAATGGAAGTGTGGCTAAGCATTATTCATCTGAAGGTCTTGGATGAAGCACCCTGTGCCTTAAAAAGGAAGCTGGATTGTACGGGAAATCAAGAACTGAACTTTCCTTTTGTTCTCGTAGGCATTTGTAGAGAGAAAATGGTATGTGCAGCCTAAGGCATGCATTAATATCTTGATTCTGTAGCTGAGATTGGTTTTGTAGAGGCAGCTCCAGTAGGGTATATTTTAGATAATCACACAGTAGGTAAGAACGCATTATGGTTGCTGCTGCACAGGAGGAATAAGTATGTGTCACAACTGGATAGCTACATTAACACCAGCGGTTCCTGCTGATGATCAGGGAGTCTGAAGAAGGCTGCCAGCTCTATATTCTCTATGTTTTTCTGAAAAAAGACTGAGGGAGCTTAGAGGGCACTTGGGACAGCCCTATGCAAAACAGCCGTGTAAATAAAACCTTTCTTGCAGCCGATGGGCCTCAGTGTAACCAAAACTGTTCTGTTTTCTAGGTAATTGGGTGATTCTAGTTATGGTCTGGGATTCTGGGTTTTTGTTTTTTGAGCAGAAGAGATCTGATCAGCAGACATGATTGAACTCTAGATAAGTCACTGATGATTACCATCTTTGCCTGAAAATTATTTTCTTTTTCTTATTATACCAAGGAGAGATCCTCATCTCTCCTGTTTGTTAGGACAGGTGAATGTTGCTTGACAAGTTGATATTACTTCACTCTGTAAAGGAAGGGGTTTGTAATGAAATAGTGATTGAACTAAGCAGTGCTTCCACATGTCTTGGTATGTGTTTGATCTGTTTTCAGTCTTTTTTTTTTTTTTTTTCTTTTTTTTTAATTTTTTTTTTTGGTGCGGTGCTGATAACAAACTGGGAAATCAAACAATTTGTAATCTCTTGGCACCACTTAAAAAGGCATGTTTCTCTCTTGGGACATAACATTTTGTAGGTATTGAATTCAAATAATTAATAATAATTTTTCTGTGTCTCCCTCCTGGTTCGTTCAGTTGAGGTCTGTGAGTACACGTGCATTGTGCTTGTGCCTGCTCTCTAAGGGTAAGTTTGTTTGTTTTCCCGTAAAAGTAGGACTTCGGCTGTTCTGTGACACCTCGGTGCTGATGGTGCATAATCTGGAAAAAGCGGTGTGCAACTGAGAAGAGAACTCTGCACGCACACACTGAGCACAGGCAGACGTGGGCCTCCATGCCAAGCCTTGCATGTCTCAGTTGAGGAGTCTCCCTTCCTAGCTCTGCCCCCAACAGAGGAGGGAGAGGAAGGGATACAAGTGAGCAGCAGAAGGGCTGGAACAGAGGGGTCCCACATTCTGCCTCCCTCTTTGAATGAGGGTCTACCTGCTTTTCAGGCACTAGGGACCTAATTTTGTGTGATGGGAGTAGGAAACCCGGCCACTTTATGCTGACAAGTCCTATGTCCTGCTTTCAGTACCAAAAAGACCGTGAAGAGGATTGTCCCGAAAAGGAATCGTTCTGTCAGGTTTGAATTTGGGAAGATGCTCTGTTGTCTTCCTGATGGCCTTGTTAATGGCATGGAGAAAAAAATAAAGGGTGAATGTGCCATCCGACCTGCTGGAATATTCAGTAATGCATACAGTTCGAAGATGATCTCCAACATTTTGCATTTTATCAATTATGCCTATTTATGGTGGCAGCCTCCAAAAAAGTTGTGAGGGAGTCAAATGTGAAGCGAATCCTGTAGGGATGCTTCCTGAGTTACTTGAGAATAAAACAGCTGCTGCAGATGTCTCTTACTTATCCTTTTTTCTGGCCTTTTTTGTTGGTTTTCTTCTGTGTGTGTCTCCTGCTGACTTCGTGGGGGGTAAAAGCGTAAGGCTTAGCACTAGCAGGGAGCTGGTGTGGCATGAAAAAAAACCAGGGTGCACTCCTTGCGTTGTGAGATAACCACTGCTATCAGCTCCGGCTCCAGCACTGTTCAGCCTCTGTTCTTCCAAATTCCTGCATGGCAGAGGAGTCAGGCTTCCCTGGCATGATGCTGATGCTCACAATCAGTCTTCAGGAAGATGGGAGCCCAGCAGCTGGTCACAGCTCCATCTGCTCCTGTCAATGCCTCCCGAGGAACAGGGTGAATTCTGCCCATATCCTAGGGAATGGATTTGGTTTAAAAACCTCTGGGTTTATTTTACTCCCCCCACAAATGTGTTATTAAGTTAATTGTTCGTTCTTTCTGAAGAATTTTGGAGGGTGCAGGGAGGGGGGTGGAAAGATCTATTTTAAGCTGCCGCCTTCTTTAATTTATGCTCATTATGTATTTTTACCAGCAGCACTTTGTGATCCAACTTCTAAATGTCATTTACTTGAATAAAAAATTGCAATTAATTTCTAAGTGTGACGTAAGAACTGAAAGTTTTAACTGAATCACAAAGTGCTGTTTGAACAGTGGCTTTCCCATGGCAGAAGGGAAAGTTTATGAAGTCCAAGGTATGCTGCAACACAAGTGTAGCAAAAATGCTCAAAATCATTTGTTTGCAGGTTTTCCAATTGCCCATTAGGCTTTCTGTTAGGGAAATACCTATTTATAGATCCCCCATATTAAATAAAAATGGGTGAGCAATATTTGGTTATTAAATGTTCTCTGACACCGATTTATTTGTGTTTCTGATGGAAATCAGTAAGCCCGTGCTTCCCAGCACTCCTTGAAGAGCAGTTGCTCAAGCACCTGTTAACCATAGGCATTGAAAGAGAGTTTATTGAACTCCAATAGTCTGAGCTTTTTTCAGGGTTATTACCATCAAAAACTTTTTCAAAAGACTGCTTGATTCAGTTTAAAAGCTGATGTGGAGCTCGAATCTTTCTGCCTGTAAAAGGGGTAAGGGAAGAAATTTTGCATTCACATGTATTTCTTGGTACTCCATAATGCCAAATATGTAATTTTAACAGATAGACCAGCTCTTGATTTTTTTTACAGACCCAGTTTATTTTCAAAATCAAAAGTGGGAGTGGACCATACAGTCATTTTAAGTAATGAAATGAAAGTCTGCTGCAACTTCCCGTTGATACTGTATATTTAAATTGGTATTAACAAAGTTAATTTCCATCAATATTGGTTTGCATACAACAGTGTAAATCCAGAATCCCCACTGATCCATGGGCTGAACAATGTCTGTGAGCCATCAGGTTCCATTCTAGTGGAGAGAAGGTTCAGTTATTCACAGCCCACTGAGGTTTTTTTCAATGTCGATGCCTTTATCCTAAAGAAGAGAGAGAAGAAATTACGGTGGCTTGAATCTGCTGGGATTGTCGTTTCTCAGTTGGTGCTCTCCAGGCAGAAGTTTGTGTGCTTGTTGAGAATGTGCCTGCTGATGTCCCTCAGCGGGAAGTGTGAGTGTGTGTGTGTGCGTGTGGGCTGGAAGTGGGAGTGTCTGGTTTTTCCGTGAGGTTTTCCATTTCCAAACCTTACAGCTGATGTTTTGTTGTCTGTTACTTGGCACCTGTAATAAACATTTTCCGGGGCCTCAGAACTAGCACCCCAACCCCACCTCTGATTACATCTTTAAAGTTTATTGACACCTTCTCATTTACTTCTCTTAACCTGCCTTTAGTTCACGGGAGAGACGAGGAGTCTCACCACCAGATGACTTGCACACGACAACTTGTAATAAAACTTCATCAAACAACAGAATATTGGGAAAGGCAGGACTCTGTATATATGCAACAGTGCTCATAAAAATGGGTGCATCACTGTTTATCTTGTTGCCAAGGTTGGAATTGATATATCACTCTTTGACTGGATTGTTGTCCATAGTGCGTGGGCTTAACTTATTTGGAAACCTTAAGCCCCTCTTAAATTTCCTGTTAAAGTCAGGAGAGGCAGAAGTTCAGCTGACATAAAACTATGTGGAATGAGTAATTCCCTCTGTAGATTCCCTGGAGGAGGAACTTTTCAGCCTCCTCTGCAGATGCCTGTATAAAAAAGTTGAGTTCCCCTAAAGTTTTGTACTAAATCAATAAATAAGTTAACAACAGAGCAGCTGTTCATCATGAGCTCTGAGAATTTCCTATGTTCAAATTTCTTCCAGAGGACAAATTTCTCACTTAGGGAGCAGATACTGCCTTTGTCAACTATTCAGTCTCCAGATCCTCTCTCAGTTGTAGTCTTCTTATGAACAACAGACAACCATAACCTTCCCTAACCTTGTCTGTAATGCCAAAGGGGTGACAGAATCTTGTCCTTGTTTATGCCTGTGAAGAACAGGGAGTGTGCTCCCCTTTTGTGATGATCTCCTGAGCTTTTTACCAAATTCCTGGGGAGGATCTTCCTGTGGAGTTTTAAATTGACCCTAAATTTACCCAAACTGAGGCAGGAACATTCCTTTAATTCCTCAGGCAGTCGTATGATGCTTAGTCAGCTAATATTGCCTTATATGGCCCGCTTGTTGGCTACAAGTAAGTTGTAGGAACCCCTGGTCTTTAAAGCCATGACTTAGAAACAAAATATTGACAGTACAGGTCTCTAGATCAGCACATCCTGAAGTAAAAAAAAAAAAATAATTTGGGGGATTTTTTCGTTTTTGAGAAGTGGCTTTGATACCAGTCCTCTGTGACTCCATTGCAGCTATATACACAGCCTTCACTTTGTGCAGGAAAACATGGAAATGTGAACTATGTGCACCCAAACCCCTAGAAACTTGAAAAACTAAGTATGTCATTTATGTGTATCAAGTAAAATGTACTAATCTTTTGCATATCACGTTTTGTGTTTCATCTGAAGTGGTATCATACTTGGATGATCTTTCAAATAGAAACAAGTGCTTCAAAATAGTGATAAGATTTTCCCCTTTCTCTTTTTATCCCTATTTTAGGAAGGCATGAGGTGTGGTCCTGGAAAACAGCCAGCAAGGAATCCCTGTGTCTCATGTGGCAAAAAGTGAAAGTGCAGCTAATGTTAAGCATGTCTTTTCTCACCGCAGCTCTTTGGTACTGTAGAAGGCTGTACGGCTTTTTAGCACAGCTGCTGAAACGGTAGGCTTCTAATATGCAGACTTTAATCTTCCACACTGTTGCTTATTTCAGTACATACTGAGCTTTGACACCTCCTTGTTGACACCTCTTTTATCATATATATTTCAGGTGGAGCAACTACCTTCAGAGAAAACTCATAAGTAAGCTTTTTGTTGTCACTCCACATTCATTCTTCATCCCCACAACTCTCCTTCAGGTGCAGAACAGCAGAACATAACTAATCTGTGAATCAATCTCAATTTAGGGAATCTCAGTGTGCTGCCAGAAGTTGATCTGCTTGGTTATAGTGCAAGAGAATGGAAAGGAGAAACAAAGCAGGCCAAACACATGAGGGAGGTAAGAGTTAAATTTTAATCTCTGCATGAGGACAGGGGAGAACCAGCACCTGGGAAAGGAATAGCACTCCCAGTGCAAACAGCTGCAGCAGCTATCAGAGCCTGCTACAATGGCTAGGCAAATTAAAAGCAAAAAGGACAGCATGAGCATGGGTCTAAATAAAGAGTGCAGCAGTACAGTCAAAATGCAGATCAGGTTTTAGTCTTGCATATATTCTGAATTCTCTTCTAGAACCAGCGACCCACACAGTGACCTTAACAGGAAAAATCATCCCCAGTGCTAAAGCCCAAATAATTTGGTTTTAGGCGCTGTCACTTGGCCAGCGTTTGATTTAAGGAAAAAACTCTTACTCCAGGGAGGAAGGAAGCAGCCCATCCATTTCTCTTCCAAGCTCTGCAGGTCCATGCTTGGCAGCCTCCCCCTCTGCAGCAGCATCAGCCACAGCTGGGGGCAGGCAGGGCAGGAGCTGGCATCTGACCTGTGCCAGCTTGGGTGGTTCCCAGCAGGCACGGAACTGGGGTGCTGGATGGTGGCCATCCCACGCCTTTGGGCACAGTCCCTCTGCTCCAGCTCTTGAGGTCATGGTATTGGAATCACAGAGCAAACGCATACCAAGAAGGACTTAAAGGGTAACAAGAAGCTGGTGAGTATAAACAGTAGCACAAGGGGGTTGTAGAAAAAAGGAGATAGTTTTCAAAAAGCTGGAGTTGTTTTCTCTGTTCATCACTTGAACACATCCAGTTTTGCCATGTTAAATGCAAGAACACAGCAGTGCCAAAAGTTCACAGACCGACACATAAGGCCAAAAACTATTTGGAGAAGTAAGTAACAAAAGATAGCAAAACTTCTAATAAATTTGCAAGCCCATACTGGGCAAAAAGCCTTTCAGAAAATCTATGAGCTTTCTGGATGACCAGACCTAAAAAGGAGACTCCTCTATGTGGAGCAGCCAGTGGATGTCTGGTTACATCAGGTAGAAGTTGCTATGGTAAGGAGCACATTTTAGGACAAGGTCTTGTAAGATCCTTAACCAGTACAACATGCTTGCTGTCCCCAAAAGGAACAACCCCCTGTTTATCTTGTCTCTCCCTCTTTCTTGCCTTGTCCTAGCTAAGCAGTCCTTCTCTCTCTTTTGTGCTGGCTCTTGTCTTCTTTTGGATGTGGTCCACCTAGATGGTGAGCTGGTAAAGCATCCAGAAAGAGCTTTCTCTGAGGCCCTCAAGCTTGCCGAAGCAACAGGAAGCTCCCCCAGCAGGAGGAGTTCTGTAGGCTTACCATCATCTGATACAGTACGAGTAAGGGGACAGAGTGCAGCCGAGAGGTGGTGGTGTGATGGCGTGATGGAGCAGCCGAGATAAAAGAGGACGAGGGATTGAGGCCATCCTGCTGCCCCCTTCAGGGGGGGAACTGGACGTGATGGAGCAGCCTGTGGGGCTGTAGAGTCCTCTCCCTAATTCTCTGCCAGTTTGTTGCTCAGAATTGTCTCAACAAGGGCTCAGATGGTCGCCAGAGATGATGCAGAGAGTGTAGCTGGACCAAGGGCTGTCCACTTCAGTACAGAGCTGCCAGATTTGCTCAGCCTCAGGTCAGTGTTGCACAGTGGACTCAGGTCAGTGTAAGGAGATGTTTTTGCCAAAAGGAGTTTTCTCCAGGTACCTGTTCCTGCCCTTTTGCTGCTGCATCTCACATGTCAGTGCAAATTGTAGAGCGGTTGAGGTTAATGCTGTTACAGCACAGAAATCATTGCTGATCTGCCGTCATTTGGTTGACCATGTGAATGTTTACAGTAGCAGCAGTGCAGAGACTTGAACAAGTCGCTGGGTTTGGAAGAAATGCAGGATCACTCTTAAGGGGCAGCACCAGTCTAAGGTGTTTACAAAAACATGGTGTTTAACATTTTTGTGCAAATAAATCTTTAAAATATACTCTCTCATTCCCCTAGCTCCCTCTTATGAGTAGTTTGGAATTGGACTTCAAACAACAACGGTTTTTTCCAAGATACAACATTTTTATTGCTAATTTTTCTTGGTCTCTTTCTAGGCATACGAAGAATTGTTCAGGAACTGTCATATCAAATACCTGAGACAAGTCAGGAAGGACAACTATAGTGTATTAAGAGCAGTGCTTTTTCAGATATTCAGCCAAGGCATTCCTTTTCCTTCATGGATGAAGGAAAGAGATATATTGAAGGTAAAATTCATTTCCTAAATGAACACATTTCAGCTACCCATGCACAGTAGAAGGAAGCTTTGTTCAGCGTGACAAGTGATATGATGGCTGTCAAGTGGAGAATCATTATCAGAATTTAAAGAGAAGTTTTTCAAACCCATTGAACTACATTCATTTAAAAAACTGTCCCTGATCTAAATATACCAATGTGAACACAAGTCTAAATGATGGGGGGAAAAAAGTAAAAGTAGATGGATGAATGTTACTGCCATCCTGCTAGATGTCACTCCCTTAACACAACAGGTTATTTGAATCCCCCCCATCCACATCCATGCGAAGTTCAGTGGCTCACCTGGGAGCTGCTGTCTTGCTGGAGCAGCAGGAATCCTGCCCTGGGCTCTAGAAGCTCCAGCGGGAGACGGTGGCAGGGAGGTGGGATCTACAGCTGCTGCCTGTAAAGATGCGTGTGCAGACTGGGTGGTGTCTGTAATCCTAAATCCTCACTGCATTTCAAAGTATCCAGCTTTTCCAGAGTGGGAGTTACATATTTTGCTGAGAGCATATTTTCATCTTTTTTTGGCTGGCCCTGTTATAAAAGTTTCTTAAGGACTTGGCAGTTAAGTGGATCCTCCTTCACAGCATTTGAATTGTGAAGTCCATTTGCTTTGTTGTTTGAAGTGTACAAACAGCTGATAGAACCACATCATAAATTGTACGTAGACAAGTTTATATAACCTTATACTCTGCTTCTTGTTATGGTTATGATTAGCTGGCCTTTTGGTTTTTTTCCAGCTCCCTGAAAAGCTTTTGTATTCTCAAGGCTGCAACTGGATTCAGCAATACAGTTTTGGGCCAGAAAGATACACAGGTCCCAATGCCTTTGGGAAGCTGCGCAAATGTATGGAGGCATTAAAGACAAACGTGAGTATCTAGGAAATGGTTGGGGGAATAAAAGCCCTGAGAGATGGGCTCAGACAGAGCTAAGGAACTGCTCCTGGTTACATACTTGTGGGGCAGTCAGCCTCCCTCCAGGTTCAGACTGCTGAGCTGCTGGGAAGGCCATCACCTCTCCTGTAGGGGATTCCAGATTTTGGTCATCCACTAGGCCAAGTACTCGGGAGTGCCCTGCAAGCTGGGGAGGCCACCCTCCCCACAGCTCATCCTTGCCATCAAGTGGCTCCTGCAGTATCATCATTTTGATTAAAAATAAACGTGCTGTATGAGATGCTTTTGTATTCCCTCCCCACATGGGAAGGAGCGAACAGTGCATTCTCTTCTAAAACTGTTGTCTTTTCTTTGCTTCTATCCCCATTAAATATTTTAATTACCCATTTTTGCTATAATTTCTCTCTGTAAGCTTAAGCACTTGATTGCAAAGACCTGTCAGCCTCACTGCCCTCTCTGCTCAGCATTGCTAGGTTGCCATAATTCCCAACCCAGGACTATAATTCTTATTTACATATTTAAAATTTGGGGAGATTTAGTAGCCCCAGAGCCTTCTGAAACAGAGATAAAGAGTTGGCCTGTCAAGACCTTGCACCTTTCTTGAGCTCCTCTGGGGTTTCTGCACATCTGCAGTGATAGTAATTGTTTATTAAAAAAAAAAAAACAAACAACCGAAACCCCAAACAGACTAATTTAAGCTCTAGAAAGAAAGCATTAGTAAGGAAAAGAAGGAATTAAAATAGAGATCTCGTCCCTTGCCTGCACCCTTGCTATGCCAAAGTGACAGCTGCCTGCCTTCTTGAGATGTACCTGGTAGTTATGTGCAGTTACCATTTTCTTCTGGTTGCTCTTTTCATTTCCCAGTGTTGGGTTATTTGGCTTTTATTTTTAGCTTGTTGTATTTCTTTTAGCTGGATTTTTTTAAAGAAAAAGGTTTCAAGTCAGGAGAATGAATAAATCCTTACAACTGACAAATTGTTTCAAAACAATTCTGTGATGCATTTTGCTGTTACTGGGCAGGAGATATAGCTCCCAACTTCATTTTATTTTTATAAAGATGATGTTTGGCCAGTGAGATGGATTTTTGCCTGTTTTCCCTAACAGCATTCTTTGCTGCCTTTCCCAGCTCTAGAATCATAGAATCATAGAATTGTTAGGTTGGAAAAGACCTTGAAGATCATCAAATCCAACCATTAACCCAGCACTAAACCATGTCCACAATTGCCACATTTGCACTTTTAAATACCTCCAGGGACAGTGACTCAACCACTTCCCTGGACCGCAGGTTCCAATGCTTGACAACCCTTTTGATGAAGAGTTTTCCCTTAGTATCCAATCTAAATCTTCCCTGGCAAAACTTCAGGCCTTTTCCTCTTGTTCTATGACATTAGCTGGGAGAAAAGACTGACCCCCCCTGGCTACACCCTCCTTTCAGGTAGCTGGAGAGAGCGATAAGATTTCCCCTTGAGCCTTGTTTTCTCCAGGCTAAACAACTCCTTCTACTGCTCCTCATAAGACCTGTGCTCCAGACCCTTCCCCAGCTCTGCTGCCCTTCTCTGGACATGCTCCAGCACCTCTGTGTCTTTCTCATAGTGAGGGACACAAAACTGAACACGGTTTGAGGTGTGGCCTCACCAGTGCTGAGTACAGGGGGACAATCACTGCCCTTGTTGCAGAATAGATGAAGGAAAGTGAGCATGGAACGGCTTGTGGCCGAGGAGATGGGGAAACAGCGTAGTCAGTTAGTTTAAAGATGTAAACCGAAGGACACTTTGTCCTTCACGAGGGAGCTATACAATAACAAGATGTTTTTTAGTCAGGTAGGAATGCAGAAGGAGGATGGGAAACGAGAAAGTTGGCAGTAGCAAAGAGAAACATAAAGGGAGGGGGTTGACTTGCAAAAGCACACCAATAGCACGCTTGGGTTACAGAATATGGATGAGCACATTATAGAACTTATAAAAAGGCATGTAACTGATCAATAAACGAAGCTCATTGCTAACTCACACTGAGTCGTCTGAGTTATCCCTCTGCAACATGCCCTGGTCCTGGTGGCCACACTATTGCTGGTACAGGCCAGGATGCCATTGGCCTTCTTGGCCACCTGGGCACAGCTGGCTCATGTTCAGCTGGAGTTGACCAGCACCCGCACTTTTTCACTCTTTTCCTCTGAGCGACTTTCCAGCCACTCTGTCCCCAGCCTGTAGTGCTGCCCCGGATTGTTGTCACCCAGGGTCAGGACCCAGCACTTGGCCTTGTTGAACCTCAGACCATTGGCCTTGGTCAGACTGGGGGCTGCTGCCTGCCAATGCTGTTGGGCCTGGGTAGTGTTGGTTAATAGGTGCTTTACACTTAGACCATGCTTCTGTTCCTGTTTTGCAATCTTTTGTGTTAAATAGAGTTCTTAATAATTTTATTAATATTCTTCTGTGTGCTTTCCAGTGGGCTGAAATAAGTGCTACAAGAGATCATGAAGAAAGAGGAAACATGTGTAGTACACTGTTTTCTGATGACAGCAAGGAATACAAACTATATGAGGCCATAAAATTCATCATGCTCTATGAAGTTGTCGAAGCCTATGAGCAGATAAAGAGCAGGGAAAAACCCGTACACAACCTTTTTAGCCTTCTCTTTGCTCGTGACTCTTCGTCTGACCCTCTGAGTTTCATGATGAATCATCTGAACTCCATAGGTGACTCTATTTGCTTAGACCAGGTAAGGATATAAATGAAAAACAAATCACAAAACTTAGTCCATCTTTGTAGTGATTAGGTGATTATATCATACATCATTCGTGATAGCCAGCCCATTTTTTTTCTCTGAAATGTTGGGAAGTGGACTGAGGATAGCCATTTATCTTCCAGGAAAAAAAAGACTAATAAGAGTGGACCAAAAATAAATACTACAGGCTATTAATAAGACATAGTTTAGAACAATAATAACTTTGGTATGTAAAATAATTTTAGATTATGCCGTTTTGACCTGTTGTTTTGCTTTTCCTATCTGTTCGGCTGTGCCAAACCCTGTAGCATCACTCTCTTTTCTCACCACCCTTTGGTTCTCATGACATGTGATGTCTATTAAGGGTAGGTAATGAGAGCTCTACTGTTCACGTTTATATGTTAAGGTTTTTGTTTCCTATTTTACAGTTAGTGAGGAGTTCAGTGCTGACATCTAAACTCTGCACTGTCACTCTGCATATGGTTTCACTTTCCAGTGGCTGAAAGTATTTTTTATAATCAATTTCATTTATCAAGTCAACTGTTCCATGATACAGTCAGCTTTAGGATTATAACTGGACAAGTTCTGCTCTGTCTGGCCATGCCTAAGGATATGAACTTTTCCCAACCCTTTTTTCCTGATTAAGCAATCCATTGCAAGAAGTATCGATGAAGATGCCAGTTCTCCAGTTTCATGTATGCGAAGCACCAGGAAACTTTTTCCTTTTGCTATTGTGTTTTCCATATGTAGCAAGGGATCACAAGGTGGCAGGCTTCCCATTTTTTCAGGGTGTATCTATCTGGATAACAGCTAGTCCTTCCTTGCTCCACAATGAGCGGTGTGAGCTGGCTTGGGAGCAGGTTATGCATGGTGTCAAGTGGAGGAGGAATGCTTCCCTCTACGTGCCAAAGGGAAGTGGAAGAGCTGTTGGGAATCCCTTCAAACTTTTAATTTTCTTATTCCACTCGCAAAAGGGCCCCTTTTATTTCTTGTCTACTGTTTTGAAGCTAAATGACTTGCCTTAACTTGGCCTGTCTTCATTTTAGTTTTCGAAGTGTAGAAATAGATGTTTTACAGACTTCTTTCATTTTTAGGTTGAACTGTTTCTTCTTGGATACTTACTTCAAGTAAAGATACGAGTTTACAGACTGCATAGGTTTAATACTGAGGAATTTCAAGTAAACTATCCGGATGAATACCGAAGGGAATGGAATGAGATTTCTCTCCTGACTGAGGATGACCTCTACTATCACATCCCCCTTTTCAGAACGTGAAGGACTAGTGACTTTTTCTTTCCTTTGTGTAATATAGTGAGTGACGAATTCCAGTGAATTAGGTTTCTAATCAGCAGCAGTAAAATCCTGAGAGTGATCATTAATTATTACAAAACGATTTATGGCTTTATTGTGTAAACAGTTTGCTTTCCCATTGCAGCTCAGTTCACCATCAGTCAGCCATAAAAAACATAAAATATATTGCTATACTGTCTGGGGCAAAAAAATGTGACATTTGAGGGTTGTCAGACAAAAAAATATTTGACTGCCTGACAGTGAAGGCAAAAGTTATGCTGGGTTTTCCATTGCTAGCCTAAGGGTTTACTCTGACATCCGCGGATGGGTTAAACTCAAGTGCCTGAAGCGATGGCTGCCTTTCCCTTCTCCTGTCTGTCTCCAGCTAGGGCTGATGAATCGCAGAGGAAGCAGCTCCCGGGGTCCCACAGTTTATATTCCAGGCTATTTAACATGCACTGATTTGGGATGGGAGGATATAAACCGGGGCTCTGCATGGCTGCTTCAAATCCCCTTGGCTTCCCTTGTTGCTGGAAGGCCTCTCTGCAGGGACGGGCAGAGCCAGCCGCTGCGGGCTGTGCTCACTTCAGGCATGGCACATGGAGCTGTCTACACCCAGCGGGGATCCCGGAGGGTGAAGAGCTGCAACACAGGGGGAAGAAATCAGTGCACTGTGCCAGATGAATGGAAGATCTCCTGTGAGAGTGAGGAAAGTACATAGCTTTCTCCAAGGTAAAAAGGGCGGCGTTAATAAGTTATGTACAGCAGTTAGACCCTGTAGCTGTGTATGGCGTCTGTCATCTTGTAAATCCTTGAAGGGCTGATTTCAACATTACCCGCCAAGATTTCCTTTGCAATTCATCGGGGAAAGCTGTGCATGGAATACATGCACAAACACTGCATTTTCAGAAAATATTCATTTTCTATGGATTGTGTGAATTCAGCAGTGTTGTATACATGTTTTATCCTGTGATTTTGTATTAATCTCCTTGCCTGAGATTGCTATCTTTCATTTAGACCTCCATGTTTGAAGAAGTCTGTCCAGGACAAGTAAGTGAGATTTTCCTTTCTACATGGAACATTTTGCTCGGTTCTGTTCTCTGAAGGATCAATGTGTTTTGATTATTTCAAAAGAAGGGATCTTAACTTGAAGTGTTAGATCTCGCAAACTATTTGTGGAAAGCTTACAATCCCACAGGCTAATGGTTGTATTGAAGAGGGTGGGATTTATTAAGAAACAAAGCCTCTCCTTTCCTTATCCTAGAGGTATGGGGACAGGCAGGTTTGTTTTTTTTAAACCTGCAGGATAAAATGCACGCCAGTAGCAAAAATGGGAGCCAGGGCCTGCAGGAGCTAATGCAGTTGCTTGAGGTATCTTCATGGTAATGCTTGGAGTCTGTCAAGAGTGCTCAGTTCCTTTGTGTAAAGGAAAGCAATTTTATCCCTTATGCTCCTTTTATTTGTGTGTATATATATATACATATATTTATATATACGAACATCTGAGTTCTGTATTTTAGCTGTTTTGTTTCCTGAAAGTTTTGTTGAATGATTTGTAGATTTTAATTATGAAGGCTTGATAGCTGTAATAATTTCATCTCATCAAAACCTGCATAGCAAGTACTTTATTTATTAAAAGGAAGTTTTTTCACTGAATGAAATACTTTTCCTACATCAGATTTGGTTCTGCTCTGCATGAGGAAAAGCTATAATACCTAAGTGTAGAGTACTGTTATCTATTTTGCATTAACAATAACATTTACAGTTATCAATAAACTTGTCTATTTTATTCTTGTTTTGGTACAAACAGACATACCAAAAAAAGTTCGTATTTTTGTAGTGGGCTTTTTAATGACTTGCATACTATTTGTGTTTAGGAATACAAAAGCATTACAGCTGGAAGTGATAAATTGTGAAAACGTACATTTTCGTGACCTTGAGTGTACTAATAGCGGGGAATTAATAAAAATCTAAAACAACGGAATTCACCTCGCCAATTTGGATGTTTGCATCTGAACCAGGTGACCTGAGCCAGGGGCTCTCTGCCATATCACTGGAAGGCAGTGGCACATGGCCAGCCAGAGGGGGGTCTCTAGGAGGGACTGGTTCTCTTCACGGACTGTGGGGGGAGCTGGCAGCGATCAGCATAAGCCTCTCTGCCCTGGATATTTCAAATTAGGTGAGATTAACATTGTCCCAAGGATCCGGAAAGGACATCCTGAAACAGATCTGCTGGCTTATCAGGTGTCAGAGGTGCCAGCCTGTTGCGGAGGGAAGATTCAGACGACTCAGTGTGAGTTAGCAATGAGCTTCGTTTATTGATCAGGTACATGCCTTAATATAAGTCCCATAATGTGCCCATGCATATTCTGTAACCCAAGCGTGCTATTGGTGTGCTTTTGCAAGTCAACCCCCCTTTTTTGTTTCCCTTTTGCTAGTGCCAACATTCCTGTTTCCCATCCTCCTCCTGCATTCCTACCTGACTAAAAAACATCTTGTTACTGTATAGCTCCCTCGTGAAGGACAGAGTGTCCTTCGGTTTACATCTTTAAACTAACTGACTACGCTGTTTCCCCATCTCCTCGGCCACAAGCCGTTCCATGCTCACATGCCCTTTGCCCTCTAACCAATCTTCCACACCAGCCAAATCATGGCAGGAACAGAAACGGGAGGTGAAAGCAGAGGAGCTTCAGGTGAGGATAATCACAAGTCTTAAACGCAGAGACAGCTCTGTGCAGGAGCTTAAGAAACACTCAGACAGGTTTGGGGCTGCACTGAGTTTTAACCAGGTTCTCTGATAATATATTTTACATATGTATAAAGCAGAAAGTACATATGTGTTTACATGTAAATAAATACATGTATATACATATATGTGGGGGGGGGGTGTCTATAAGAAAAATGCATAAGGAAGAAAATCACTCTCAATAAAGTGCATCTGAAACAAACTGTTACCCATGTGAGTGACAGGTGCTGCAGGATCTTTTCCAGTCAGTGGTAGGGACAAATTTTCAGTTCAAATCCAGAAGCACACAGTCATTATGATTTTTTTTAAATACAGTGGTGTAGGCAGCTAAAGTCAGGATATGTTTATTATTTACTATATTTAGTTTAGCAAGAAGAAGAAACCATACCAAAACCTCAGCATCAGCTTTGGATTTTTCCCCAAACTTGAAAATGTGTGTTAGGAGTTCAACAGAGCAGATGAAGAAATGTATATCTTTTATTGTAATGCAGTAAAAAGTCTTGGGTTTTGAATGTCATCTTTTCAAAAAACTGCGTCTCAAAAAAATGTATAAAGCACATTCCATATTTCATTTTAATTCCAAATGAAATACTGTCAGCCATCATTCTTCAGCTCTAACACTGAAATTGCTTCTTGTCTAGTTTGTGGCTACAAAGTTGAAAATAATTAGGAATTCCTCAGTGTAGTTTTTTTGTAGCTGGTAACTTCACGTCCTTAGGCTGAGGGTGTTGAGGTCACTGTCTAGGAAATAGTTTTCAAGTGCAGTTTCAAACTTGTGTAAAGCATAGATTTAAGGCATATGTATGCTTTCAGAATAGTTCAGTTGTCCAGAATAAAGATTTGTCCAGTCAAAGCACAGAAAAGACCCAATTTTTTTTGCTGGGATTTGGATTTCACTGTTTCTTTATACTTCCTCAGTATTACAGCAGTCCCACCTGTGACCCTTTACGTTAGTGCCCTTACAGCACTAACATTTTCTGGAGGCTTCATTTTTATGAAAAGCTCTTGATTTTGAAGAAAAGGTAAAGCTGGAATTTTGGTGCCACAGAAGACCTGGTCTCTCCCTCTTGTTTTGGGAGAGTTTCGGGGTGCTTGAAGGTCTCCCTGGCAGGAGAGAAACTTTCATTTTGGGCCTGGTTTCATGAGAGGGCAGGATACAACTCTGTGATGGTCCCTTGAAATTATTTTGGAGAGGAGCCTGACATGGCTGCTGGGCTGGAGAGGTGCTGCTGCCTCACTAAGTGACATTTGTTCATGTTCACAGCATCCCTTGTGGTGTTAGTCCAACCCTGATTTTGGCCAGGGATGGAGCAGGGAGCCTTGCAGAGGCTTTTTGAGAGACTTGTCCGAAAATTTTCAAGGAAACCCACATGCCTCAGAGAGAAGAGGTGCCGTACCTAGGAGGGATAGGAGATAAATGCAGAAAGCTTCTCCCCCTGGGGCTTGGCTGATTTGCAGCTCTCTTGATGAGCCACAGGGCTCTGGGTCAGCTCCGTGGCAGCCAGGGCCAGGGAGTGGGGAGGGTGGCTGGAGCATTGCTGGAAGCTGTGTGTGCTGAACAGTGCTGCTGGGAGGGGAAAATGAAAAGCATGAAAGAAATAGAATTGCTCCCAGATGCTTTCATCTTCTGACATATCCCAGTTTTGCATAATTCTGAGGTTGAATGCCTTGGGAGACCAATTAACCAAAATATCTTCCTCTCTTAGTGAAGCTTTTGGCCATAGTTCAATGCTTTATTGAAATAGGGAGGCAACTAAGTTGAATAAACTTTTCTTCAAAATAGTTTGTACAACCCAAACCATTCTGTGATTCTGTGATCTCAAAAATGTTGAAAATTACCATCTTTTGAGTTTCAGATGACAAATACAGCATTTAGCTATGAAGAAATTTTTTTAGCTATTTTTTAGATGGCTTCCAAGCATCAGAAAATGCAGTTCAATAAGCTCTGTTCTCCTGGCAATTCTTTGATTGTCACACTTGCCCCCAGCCAATAGCCAAGTACCCACACAGGTGCTCGCTCACTCACTCCCACACCAGCAGGGTGGGGGCAAAACCAGGAAGAACAGGACCAAGGAAGCTTTTAGGCTAAGCTAAAGACAGGGAAATCACTTCTCGTGCACCATCACAGACAAAACAGACTTGACTTGGGGAATTTAATTTATTGGCCATTAGCATTAGTGTTTAATTACAGATTAGGTATTGGGAAACTTCAAAAAAGACAGACGTTAGGATTCTTAGGGGAAAAAGCACCCCTCCCCTTTCCCGGGCTCAACTTCACTCCAGACTGCCTCCCCTTGTTATCACCACAGGCCATGCTCAGTCCCATCAGTGAGGCCATGAGCAGAGTTGGGGGGTGTGCAGTCAGAATCTGGTGATTTCTCTCTGCCTCTCACTGCCTTCCTATGCTTCAGTGGGAATCCTTCACTGGCTGCAGTCTTCCCCTTCTAGGGTGTACCTGCTCCGATGCTGGCTTGGGATAAAGAAGTTCTAAAACACTTGGTATGTTACATGTTAATTACCAATTTTATAAAAGTCTGTTCAGCTTAATATAGCTTCTATCCATGCCACTGGAAGGGGAAAAAAGGGAAAAAGTGAAATCTATGTTTTTCTTGTCTTCTCTCTTTGCTTCTTTAATGTGCTATCACATGTGCCTGTATTTATATAGGGCATGGATTAGAATAGAGCAAAAAGATCTGAAGGAAGAGGCTCAGAAGGTAAGGGATTAAAATCAATCCTGGAGTGATTGTGGACCTCACACAGGAGATACACAGGAGCTCAAGCAATGACCTAAGGGCAGTAGGAGGTATGGAAAAGACATGGCTAGGAGAACTAAGCAAGTTCGTGGAGGAAGACTTAGCAAGTCCATGGATACTTTTTAGTCTGAACTCCCAGTCTATGACAGGAGATGTGAAAATTTTCCAGTGTAATATCCACAGAAAATGCACTTGCAGCTCTTCTTCCCTGCAGCCTAAAACATGACACGTGACTAGATCATGCCTTCTGTAACTGAAGCTGCTCTCAGCTGTCCTTTCGAACCGCTGCGAGGGTTCTCCGAAAGAGCAGGGGTGTTTCTTGCCTTTCCTGTATTGATGGCTTCACTTAAGGCTTCCTTTTATTTGTTGGTTGTGTCCCCACGTTTGGTGTTTCCAGTGCTTCTGTTGCTGTGCAGCAGGGATGACACAGCCAAGAAATACTTTGGCCACCTTCTGTTGAAGTTCTGAAGGAGACATGAGTGAAACCACATGCTTTTGTTTCACAGGCTGTGGAAAGCCCCTCATGATCAAATTGGACCACCTCTCTGTCTTCAGGGTTCCCAGAGGTATGTTCAGGGAAATGCTGAACTCCCTCATTAGCCTTCTCAGGTCAGCTTTGAGCATGGGAGCTCGAGAGTCCTCAGTGACACACATCTGAACCGCAAAACATTTTCTAAGTAAGGAGAAAAGTGGGACTCAAACTTACAGGCTGAGCAAACCCAACAAAGTGAATTTCTTCACATCACAACACGTGGTGGGAACACAACTCAGGAAAGCTGCAGATACAGATATCTGGAATTGAGACACTCCTTCGAGCTTCTGCCAAAGTCAGAGGAACACAAGCAAACTGTTTAGTAGCCATCATGGGTGCTCTACCTGCTTTAGTAGCACAAAGCATCCACGAGTGTTGGACAGAAGATGTGACCAGATCATGTTGGTTTGTTTTTTTCAAGAACCCATGCAAACTGCACAAGATTTTAGTTCTGTTCTGGGCAGCTCCAGAAGTGCTGCCTTTCTACATAGAACTGCTCTTTGAATTACTTAAAGGCAGGGAGTAAAAAAAGGTGTGACAGTTCAAGCTGTAAAAATGTTATTACAGACATATTTGTAAAAGGAATGAAAGACATTTTTTCAGACTGTAAGAGTGGCTTAATAAATGGAATTCCCAGCAGCATTAGTCAGAAAAGATAGTTGCAACATTTGGTCCTGCACGTGTAACTCATCCAAGGCATATTTTTGATACAGAGAAGATTTACCGCCTAATATTATTCAAGTTTGGGGGGTTTTTTTGTTTGTTTCGTTTTCTTTGTGCCTGCGTGCACATTGCTTGTTAATAAACAGTTTCTTTTTCATGTCAAAAAAAAAAAAACAAAAACAAAAAAACCCCCCAAAAAAACCAACTTACACTGCACAGAGTACGTATGATACATTTAGCATCAAATTAGGGCTCTTTGAGTTACAGCTGCCAGCAGCCCAGCACTTTCGAAATGCAAGATGAGGGGAAGGAAGATACATGATTTAAATAAAATTAAAGGAGAACAGCATTGTGTGGAAAGCCACCAGCCCATTTATCTTATTGCCCTTTTCAAAAAAAGACATAAACCTGAACAAAATCCCAGCACAATTAAGTGCATAAAATACTGGTTTTGATGAAGACTTTATTACATAAATGAATATCAGTATGTTGACTGTACCTTTGTGAGTCACAAATGTGAACTATTAATAGAAAAATACATGGATATTAACTGAGTGGTTTCATGACAACTATATTTTTGAAGTTGCAAAAAAAAAAATGGAATTATACTTGTAGATAATTTTAGTGTCCTAGATGCATGTAATTTAGTAACAAAGCAAATGTTTCCTCTGAGATTGTGCCAGCAATTAGAAATTCCCAGTTTCTTGCCAAGCATTAAAACCTGCAGCCTTTGAGTGGAGTCCCTTCTCCTCCTGCACTTTTAATTTCATTTAAGGCTATAGAGTTGATCCTTAATTTTTTCTTCTTTAACAGTTTTTGGTGAAACTGAAGGGAAAAGGACTGAATTATCTGTACTTTTAAAAGCATATGCCTTTTTTCAGCTGTCTGGCTACTTCTGCCTCTCAGTGAATCCTGATACACCTTTTTCTGTTTGACTAAAAAGCCAGACAGAACGTATTGATTTTCCTAACAGAACATGATCAAATTACCCTTAACTTTTTCCTGGGTAAACTAAACAGATACCACTCACTCATTTTAAGGTTCATCTTCAGCCTTCTAATCTCTCCCATAACTTGATTATGAATTTCTCCATCTTGTATTCCAAAGATTAGCACAAGGCTTAGCGTTTGTATCAGTCTTGCAAGAGCACTTCATAAAGACAAAATTATAAAAAACCTCCATTTCTGCCTGGCATTCCTCTGTCTCTACACCCAACAACTGCAACAAGATCTGCCTCTTTATTCCCAAAGTCCTGGTTTTTAGCTGGATTGTAAATTAGCATTTTCCACACTCCGAGGCAGAACCTATCCCTAAGTGCAAGGTTAGTGTGAGATGCAGAAGACAGATCTGACAGGCAGTGCTGTCAGCTGGTAGGATGGGTAGGGGAGCACCAAAAAGCCACAGTATTTTCAGTCAGGGATAGCCCAAAGTCTGTGG
>VYZT01049634.1:0-20245 GCA_013400735.1 Pomatostomus ruficeps | reverse complement strand
GTCTTTGAAACCAGGACATCATGTTATAAAATCTGTATCAGCCTGGAGCCCTCTATGTGGAAACAGTGGCTAGGTCACAAAAGATAAACTGCCTGTTCTTTGATGATGTGAAAGACATCTGAAACTGAGAAGAAAGGAAGAAATAAGGAATTTTAGACCCAAACTGCAATATTTGGACAAAATCAAACACAGCCAAGCTCATATGAATATTTAAGGCATAATATTTTAGAAAATGAAAAGCACATAAAACCATGAAAAGAAGGAAGAATTTGGCAGCCTCCAGGTATGGTATGTGGCAAAATCTATTTTGAGGCCATGGAGGTCTTATTTGAAAACAAAGGATATGGAGTTTTATGCTTCCAAGACGGTTGTAATTGTGAGTGATTTGCTTCATGGTCATTAGGCATGTCTTGGATAAACAGTGATTTATGACAACACAGAAACCCTAAATATTTTCAACTGCCAAAAGTACATCTCTTGCTCTCCAGAAATACTTGTACAATAGCCAGAAAAATCCTCATTAGTGTAATTAAAAGACTGATTCTATATTTTAGGCTCTTGGAGATATTGCGCAAAGAACAGTTGAATGTACTTCTCACTCATCTCTTTCTCTCACTTAGGATTCTAGATTTGCAGGAAAATTTTACGGCTTTTACTACAAACTTAAAACTCAAAATCTGTACATAAATCCTGACAAAAACCAGACACTAGTGGCATTTTTCAGCTACCACCTTAATACAGGGCAAAAGGACTAAACACCTTGCATTTATTCTGTATTCTCTGAGGACTTCAAGAACTCAATGAGAACATTTTTGAGCATTTTCTTTGCTCAAAAAATGGCCATATGTTCAATGAGAAGTCTCAAACAACACTGAGGTCAGCCAGCTGAGCACTGGTGCAGTACTGGGACCCCTCCTGTCCTGTACCTGTTCTGTCCGAATCAATTTTGGCACAGCTGGGTGATGGAAGAGGATGCAGAGTCACAGCTAAAGGTCCAAGAGTAGGAGAGAAATTGTCACTGTCTTCTAGCCTACAGGATGGTGTACTTGTTGAAGACTGAACTTCACAAATAAATACCCATGACAATTATGTAGCCTGCAGTATAAACACATTGTATGGCAATATGGCATGGTAAGAGCACTCTAGCAAAACCTTAACTGTCCCAAATATGAAAATGTATTGACGTTTCTTACCACTGACAAAATGCAAGCTAAATTACCATAATATTACTGTAGATGGCAATTCTTCTTTTCAGCATCTCAACAATTTCAGTGATTATTTATCTTCACATTCCTAAAACAGGATTGTGGGCCTCTGGGTTAAAAATTGAAACACCTGCATGCGACTCGCTAGACAAATATTGAACAAACCATTGTATTTCAAAATTCTAGTGAAACAGAACAAGATGGACACAGGCAACAGGGTGAAGCATGGGTAGGAATACCACTGCTGTCAGAGCCAGCATCTTTTGGGAGAAGGAGGCCAGTTCAGCCAACATTTTGTAAGTCCCCACACAAAAGGACAGGAAGATTACAAATAGAAAGCTAAGCAGAAAATGTCAGACCTGCCAGGGAGTAAAGTTTCCAAGTCTGCAATGATGTAAAAGAAGTACCAAACAACAGCAGGGGTGTTAGTGAAACTAACACTTCTTAATAAACCACTCCTGCCAGTTTACCAACACAAACGTGAGCAAGGCAGAAGAATAAAAAAAAATATTTTGGTTCATGCTGAGGTGCATTCCGGGGGGTCACCGAGCGTCCGTCCGCGGCTTCAGGGGCTGTCTGAGCTGCTCCAAGGCACAGGAGGGCTGGTGAAGTTTCTATAGGGGTTCACCCAACCCACTGATGGTCCAGGCGTGCCGAAGAAGGAGAGACAAGATGGAGGGGTTTCCCAGATGGTTTATTTGGCAGCGGGGATGTGCCGGGGAAGCACTGGCACGGGGGGTTACAGTTACATAAATACAGACACAAGGGGGCGGGGGGAGGGTACAACATCCAATAGGGGGGAAGAGCTAGGTTTGAATTTGGCGGGCTTTGTGTAGGATTACACAATACAGAGCCCTCCGTGGGGCAGAGAACCGATACTGGGGGGGGGAGGGGACATAGCAGAGCCTGGCCATGAGACAGACCGAAACTGGCCAGAGCACACTGCAACAGGTTCATATATGTCAATTCTTTCAGCTGCAAAAACCCTCTCAAAACAAACCACCAACTCCTTTCCTATGTTCAGTAATTTTAAAGGAAGTTAGCAGTTAATATTGCTAGTAATAAAAACATCAATGCTGATATCCCAATTTATTAATTTTTTATTATCCCATATCTTAAACTAATTTGCACCTACTCTTCCTCTTGCAGGGTACAACAATTGACCCATCTCTGTACCAAACAGACTTCTATTGAAATTTCCCTGGAGTTTTGCACCTGTTCTTGTTTTTCTGCTGTATTTGGAAAGATGCCATTTGTGGCAGAGATTTATTTGTTCTTATTGCAGCTACTAAATCAAATCCCTGAAAAATTATTCATTTAAAACTAGATATTTCTGAGTTTTATCAACCTGGCTTCTCCCTGAATAAAACCACATATTTCAGAATTTGGAGCAACCTGTAATTCATTCTGTGTCTTCTTTTAGTATCCTCATCAGTGCTGCCTATTCTTTGTGGTTTTGCTCTCAGTCAACGATTGTTTCCCATATCACACTACCCATAAGACATCTAAAATCTGACACCCCTCGAATTCCATACGAGTTCTGAAAGTTATGTGGGGCTTTTTCTGTTCTGCATTTTACAAGTGAATAAAGGCTTCTTGTAGTCAAATGACTTCTCTAATATTTGTGCAATACTGGTGCTGTTGGTATGCTTGGAAAAGTGTCACTGATAGGTCCAAACACTGCCATTTTGCAAGCAGTTTTGCTTCCATAAAAGTAAAAGAGACATGCAATCAAATTGACATTGTCTGTTTTCTTTAGAGTTCTGTTTCCTCTACAGTCATAACCAGGAATAAAATGTAAGTATCACTATTTCAACCATCAGCGCTGAAAGACTAATTTTGATTATGCTAAACACATAAAAATCCTGAGAAAGGAAGTTTTAATCACATCTTTAAATGAAAAAGAACAACTGCAATTCTGACCTGAGAGAAAATAGACATTTTACTACTTTAACGATATAATTGAAATTCCAGTGAACTAAAAGAAGCTTTCCCATTGATTTCCTTTAGGTTTGAGCTGGACCTTTAATTAATAGAAATGTAGACTCGCCATCTCTGTCTTTTTGTGAAAAAGGACTAATATGAAGGCACTAGTCCTTAAGACATGAACTAAGAAATCATTTTTTTCCAAGGTGAATCCATCAGGAAAACTTTTCATCTTACAGTTGAGATATGATAGAATACTCACTGATGGATCCTTTGTTGGCTGAATGGAGCAGTATAGCAGTCATTCTCCTCCAAATCTGGCAGTGTTTCCTTGTCCAGTCTCATTGGCTTTCTGGGTAACCATCCTCGGAACCTGCTTATCTGTTTCTCGATCCTGCAGCACATGATAAGTATGAGCATTTGAGATAATGTTTTTTTCACTACATTATGAAGCGCATGTTTTCCAACCAGGCCACTTAATATTTACAGCTAGAAAAGGTGCAATGTCTTTTGACTTTTTTTTGAGGCAGACCAAATTATACATGCTGAACTTGATCATTAATAACCAGCTTTCTGCAGAGGAGCATTTATTTTGTCTCAACAGAAAAGCAATGCTGATGGTACATGCTCCTATAAATCTTATTAAGCCCACTGAGTGCTTAGCATGTCTTTAAACATTTATTTCTCAGATTTTCAGTTAGCTTAAAATTCAGGCTTAACTGACATTAGATTTTGGCCATCTAAACATTAGAACAATGGAGATTGTGACTAAGATCTTTGGTAGCTAAACCCTAGCAAGTTATATCCCATCACTTTTCTCTGTGTGGATTCTTACCTTGCAATTGATGTTATTAAAAAAGCGCTACTTTGTTCATTTTGTTCAATTGTAGTTTCTTGCAATACTACAAACCTCCATGAAACCAGAACCCTGTGTACATAGGCTAACAGGTGACTGCTGTGCAGATTCTTACATTTGGAAGGTGAAAGCAAACAACAATTGAGCCAGAGAAAGGGCAGATTTAACTACAAGTGCACTCATGCAAAGATACACAATGAAATGAAGGGAAGAATCAGAGCTCATTGGAAAAGAAAATCTAAATCAAATTAAAATCCATACTAGAGTGTTATAATGAAAAACACCTAAGAAAGCTAAGATATGTTTAGCACAATGAGCCCTACTCTCTCAGAAGTTCCTAACAACTTCAAATCATAATCACTGATCCTGCAGAAATCACGGACTATAAATTATAGAGTGTGCCCATACTTCAGTCACTGAATGAATGTTTCCAGAAGTGGAGCTGAAGAGCAAGAATCGACTTCCTTTGAACTTAAACTTCAGTTCTGAATGAAGATCAAGGACTGGAAATATGGCTGGGGTTTTTGGGTTTTTTTGTTTGCTTGTTTGTTTTGCATTGTTTTGTTGTTGTTTTGGGGTTTTTTGTTTTTTGATAGAGTCAACATAAGAACCCTATGACCAGCAAATGCTGACATCTCTGCACAGTCAGTTTGGGGAGGAACACCCATACCCAGGCAGCTGAATGTATTGGGAAGTAATGTGAAAATGTTCCATACTTTCATTTAAAATACATATAGTATTTCCTGTAATATTCAGCCTTCTCCCACCAGGTATTTTAATCTTGGATAAGGAAGCTAATGTTCATTTTGAAACACGGGCACATTTCAACATTGTAACTAAATCAGCTGTACCTGTTTTGGTCCCATTTGTGCATTTCCAGTCTGGAATAGTATGATGGGGTGAAGAGTGTTGGATGTTGCATGTGTGTGCAAATATATCCTCAGGACTGTTTGGAAAAACTGGAATATGTATGTAAACATTATATAAGAGTTACATTTAATTAATCATCACCTCTCCATGGGCAGTGTTTGCACTGACCCAGCAGTTTGGAGCACAGGAGGAGGTAGCTTGCAAATGTCTGTGCTGAATGCAGGTGAGATGTCAGATCCCAGGGCTCTAAAGGGAATTACCAATTGTAACACTCCAGCTGCAGCATCCAGCCTGACAGCCTTGAGCTAGTCTGTGCAGCCACTGATAGAAATGTCAAGGGAAAGAAAGTTCTCTACAGGGGAAATCCCTGTCTTTTGGCCTCTAGTTTTTCCTCTGTAAATCCCATAAACCCTGTGTTACTGTATATTCAACAGGCTTAGTGTGTCTGGGTATGGAAAAGGGAGGAGAAATCAGGAGGAGGGTTATTCTAAATATCCTATTCCATTCTTGCTAATTAAACTTGTTTGAATTCTCTAAGCTATTAACACCCCTGCCCATCTGCGATCCTTTCCCATTCATGCTGCAAGTCAATGTGCACATGTGAGATACTGCCTGCTGCAAGTTTATCACACCACACAAGCTCAGCACAAAGGGACTGAGTGCTTTCACCACTTAACAGCAATGCATTATTCATGCTGGCTTCTCACTGAGTGTACCCAGAATCTGAGTGGTTTGCCATTCCCAAAACTCAGATTACTTGGCATGCTCAGTCAGCCTGCTGGCAGTCGGGTCTGAGAAGGTTGCAAAACCTTACTGCCAAGCACAGAACATGCAGTACAGTCTTCTGCAGGGAAAACAAGCCCCCCTAGTTGTCTCCTTGAAAAAGAAAAATGACCAAATTTTAAGATTTCCACCAGCTCATTTCAACAGTGCCATCAGCTAGCAGTGCAGGTTTCGTACTCTGCAGGAGCATCTTGCAAAAGGAAAAAGCTGAAAGAGTGGTGTTGGTGCTAGCAAACACAGACACACAGTGTTAAAAATTTATTTTTTTAATCACTTCTTCAAGGCTAAGCCATACCTTATTTTCCCTCATGGAGAAGCATACCTACTCAGCTGAATATGGGAACAGTGTTTGGAAAGCAGTGTGACCTACCCAGGAACAAGGGGGTGATGAAGAGGTAGCTGCTTCATGGATTGTCTCAGAGTCTCTCCCACTTCAATCCTGCCCCTGCTCTCAAAGTCTAGTCTTTACTCAGCACCCTCTTTCTAAAGATACACATTCTGTTTAACTCACACAAAGGGTTTTTCAAATAATTTAAAAGAAACCTGTTTTCTCACCAAAAGGTGGGGTAGGGATAGAACCATTTTTCAAAGGAGGAAGTTAGGAAAATAAAAAAAGTTTTTAATTGAGACTGATTTTTATGAGTGGGTCAGCTTTCATAGAACTTCATGCATATTGTGATGTTAGCTATTGTATTAGTTTAGTTTGCAACCGCAATGCAGGTGCTTTCTTTAAAGTATGGGAGTTTTGTAATTTGAAGTTTTAGGATCACTAGAATTTTACAGAAAGGATACTCTGGCTGATAAGTTGCAAGAGACCTGCTCTGTGCTTTGCCTTGTTGCAAAACTCCTCTTTAAAATAAATTTTGCCCAAATGTCAATAAAATGTTTGTATTAACTCAAAAAATGGGCAAAGGCTTTGAGTACTTGCAATCTACACTGAACTAGGAGTAGATGAAATAGATACTTTTATTAAAACCATCTAACTAAGTTTTACATAAGTGAAAATAAAACTGAATGTTTTCTTTTTCTCCCACTGGGGCTATTCAGTTATAGCTTTTCTGCCTCAAGTACCTATTTATAGATCTGAACATAAAAGTTGAATTTAGCCAAGTGTTCTCATCACACAGGAACTAAGTGCCAGAAAAAGATCATACCTCTTCCTATACTGACTTCAAATTGCATCCTGACTCATAAAAAAATGAACACAAAGCAAAACTTCGTAAAACACATATAAAGAATCTTCACCTACTCCTTCCTATCTATTGCTTTAGTCAAAGCAGTCATGTCTTCAAAGTCAAGACCAATTCCAAGGCTAACAGCTGCTATAGTATCTGTTGTAAGGTGGGAGTGGAAAGTGGGGCAGGATCAACAAATTTTAGAAGATTTGTGAGCATCTATTACCATGTGTCAAAGAGGGATAAAACGTCACAACTCCGCAGAGTGCTCATTTGGTGCTTACTAATATCAAAAGGCAAATACTATAACGTGAGATCAGTGCTGGTACTGTCAAGTCACCAGCACACTGTGGCATAATTTAGTGTACAAAATGCTTTTTAATATGCTCATACTGCAGACTGATCATCCCATGGACGTAAATGCAATGACGTTATGTGCAAAATGGTGTGGCCATTTACTCCAAAATACAGATTTTTTGAATTTAATTTTTTTCTCTTAGAGGTTCTTGGGGATATTTCCACTGACCTCAGTAAATCAGTAGATCGGGTGTTAGACCACTTTGAAAACTGCATCAATGCTACCGTGGCGTTAAATGCCACACACAGTGAGATAGATAAATGTAGATATATAAGTGATCTGGTTATTGCCAAACCTGTATAATTTTTAAGCATTTTGGAGACATTTTTGTTTAATTTTCCAAGGTATCCAAAAGAAAATGCCAACTGCTACAGGGAAAGAATTTCATTGCATCAAGTCAGGCATAAACTGGGCATCAAGCATAACCTTAAAGATATTTAATAGTTGAGTGAAAGCACTTCAAAGATTCTTGGAAAATACACATCTCTCAAGCTTGGTTCATTGCCTTCCTATCTACCAACAAAGTACTAAGCATCCCCACAGAGGAAGCAATAAATAAATAATGCCATCACTATTACAAGTAAGCAAAGTTCATGGAAATTACAAAAACCCAGTAACTGTGATACTCTAAGCCCAAGAAACTCCCTAATGAACTACATGAAAAGAAGGAGATACAGCATTTGCACTAACATACTTCTATTTCTTTAAAGACTCCATCAATTGAAAAGTGTTTTCTTATTCCTAAAAAAGGCAAAACTGATAAAATTAGTTGCTTCTTTCACATTTCAGATGCCTTAAAAATGCAACTTTTGTTGGTTTGTTTCTTTTCAGATGTTCTAGTGTGTAATCACTCCCTTCATCCTTCCTACAAACACAACTGATAAACTTTTCCTTCCAGCTTGACTTCAACCATTATTTTTGCTATTGGGTCCAAATGAACATAAACTCAACTGGCATGAGAATTGTACTCACCTATTCATGAACTTGTATCGGCGATGCAGGTAATAGATTTTTCTCCTGGAAGAACAGCAAAAATGAAGCCAGTCGAGAAGAAAACCCATCGTCAGTTACAGTATGAACTAGCAAGGAAGGAAAGGAGATTGAAGACAGAAGCCTGTAAGAGGTGGAGGAAGAGACTAAAAGAGAGATTAAAAGAACTGTCACAGGAAGCCACACAGACACTGGTGGCATCTGAATTGCTAGAAGGTCATCATTTTCCCATTGTCTCCTCCTTTTCTGCTATTTGTCATGTGTGAAAGATGGGCATCTAAAGATGTTTCTATTTCAGAGAGGTTCATAAACTGTTGCACAAATATGGATAAATTATCTGACATCTACTAGTGAATTATTAAGGCTGCATTTGGTGAAACACAAGGGGGAATCACTTAGAAAAGCCAGGAAAGCTGTACCTTATGCTGCAATATGCTGTGACACATGCAGTACCAAGCAGGATCAGTGGTTGCTGTTGGGATAACATCCCTTCAAACAGCATATAGGTTACCCAAGCAAATGCACTTGTGCTCAGCACCCTGCCAAGTGTGCAGCCACTCCCTCTGCCCCTCATACAGGGTGGTTTCTGTTGTCAGTGCAATAAGCTGTGTGTGAGAGCAAATGATGAACAAGTGAGCAGACGTGGGCACATGAGCAGACACATGCTGAACCCACTCCCAGCCTGCCTCCTGACCTGCCCTGCAGAGCAGAGCAGCCCCTAACCATCATGTGCAGATCCAGGACAGGGAGTTCACCTCCCATCCCACTCCCCTGCTGGTAACTCTTGTTCTTCTCATAGATGCCTATCATACCACAGCTGTCAGGATTTGACACACTGCCTTCAGCACAGAGATCACATCTTCATGAGAGTTAAGAAAATCTGAGGGTTCTTGAGTGTGGATTTGGGACTGTTATTCCTTACTGGAAGATTTGGGTGCCTGACCAAACTCTGATTTCCTCCTCCAGAGGCTGACTTTGTCATCCACTGAAGGTCATTGCTAAATCAAGGTGATTTCTGTGTATTCTGAGAGGTTCCATTGTGTAATGCAGAACTGTACGACTCCTGGAAAATGAAGGCTTAACACCACACATGTTCTAAATATTGTTGCAGATGTAGTGTAGGAATGCTGTTAGTGCCTTGGAAGCAAGTCCTCTAAAATAAGACAGCACTGATGCTTTATAAGCAATAAAAAAAAATTGTTTAGTATTGCAGGTTAATTTTCAGAACTTTTTGACATTTTTGTTATCAGAGTCCATATTGTGCTGGTGAAGCAAAATTTTCTAAACTATTTCATGTTGGCCAGCCTTCTTTGCATAGTGTTATTTATCTTGCTCTGCTCAGTAGGAGCAGAGAAAGGTCAAAGCTAAATGTTTCTGAAGATGCCATCCACTTCTTGATTTTGCTTCCAATATTCAGAGATATCCACCACTTTGTCACTCCTGCTTTGAAACAACAAGGATTTCATTCAGTGATGCATGGACCTTGAACAATTCCAGCCTGAATAATCAGGAGCAATAAGAAATAAGCAACTCTTAAAACAAAGGCATATGGAAACACCATCTAGAGTTGTGGATATTTTATAAAGTCTTTTTGAAATGGTAAATTGTACTGTTGCTTTTAAAATAAAAATGAAGAGCCTGCCCAGCAGTCACTAGTGAATTACCATGATTTCCTGTTAACAATGCCATAATAATTCTCTCTCAATGGATGTGGAAAAAATGAAGTCATGATCCTGAATCAGGTCAAGAAACCCTGAGTATTTTCAAAGTTTTCTATATAATCTGTATGACACCTACTTTACTATCTGCAGAGTGATCAGGAAAGAACAAGCTGCTCCATGATTAAATTCAGAGTTCCTGGTATGTTTCTGAATCATGAGACCTAACTCTATTGCTAGAGCGGGTCCATCTCAAGGAATGCCACAGAAGTTAAAGAAGGCACACTTCTGGCCTAATCCAGAGTTTCTATGGCTAGAACACTTTAAAAAAGAATATTACTATCCTGCAATGACTTGTGATTGCTTTTAGAATTTTCTCTTTAGCACTAAAAGCATAAGGAAGAACAGTTGGAGATTTGCTGTGAAAATGAAAACAAAACAAATACAAAATAAGCCTGCAATTTTGTCATTTATACATATCCATTTTTCCTTATGAGTTTTCTACTGCTACAGGGTTTCTTGTACCAGAGGCATTTTTCATACTTAGGTAAGAAAAACCAGAATGCATCCTACAAAGGCACCAGCTCACTAGTTGCATATTCTGGGTCTGATCCTTCCCTTGTTCGGGAGTAATTCCATTAAAATCAATGGAGCTTTATGTTACAAACCCTGCTAATTGAAAGAAGAATCAAGGCCTCTCAGTTCATGGGTTGTGGTCAGTTCCAGTGGAAGCCTTTATGCTTCTTTAAAAGTTCTGATAACCAGCAGAGTAAAAGCAATATTTTACATAGAAAATGTCATAGCCCAACATGCAAATAATATTTAATCAATTATAAAAATAATATGAATTTCAATGTGGAATTAATCTGGTTATCAGTAGCATTTAATATAAATTCTCTATTTTCTCCACAGGAAAAAGCATTTATAACTTAAATAGTTTTCCTATTAGATGGAATACTTATTTATACTTATTTATGGGATACTAATTACATACTATACAAGCAGTTTACAGGTGCATACCAGATACGTCAAACAGACATGCACTTTCTGTGCTGCCTTACGTACCTGGATCTTCTTGACCTCCCATTGATTTCAATGAAATGTCCATTTAAAAAACAGCAGCGCACAAGTATGCAGGGGGCTCCAGCACTGAAGGGGTTAAAGGGCCTAAGGACAGAACACCCCATGAAAACAGCTGCACTGCTACAGCCCATCTTAATCTCAAACCACTATTGTTCTGAAATTGTAGGCTTTAACAAGAAACAGCAATGAATGTGGTATCTAAGGAACTCCATTTATATTTTCTAAAGACATGTGGTATCTTACAGGAGAGCTTTTCTATAGGAATTTTGGTGTTATTATCACACTAACTTTACACGATAGTGTGGCTTTGGAGATTGAGGCAAAATACAACTGCACCTACCTGAAAGGCATTCTTACATTCATTAGTTCAGCATATTTGCCCAGGACCTCCCAAGGGGCATGAAGTTTCACAAAGATGATGTCACTGTTTGTTAGGGATGACTGCAAAAGAAAAACAAAACAGCCACCAGGGCTTACTTTTTCAAGCAAAAAAGAAAGAAATCATAGTCAGTGGTCAATGTGGTGTGTCACCCTTCCCAGTTCCTGATTCTTTCTCAAATGTGTAGCTGTATCAGTATTTTGTCAACCCATTTTTCTTCTGCTCTCCTGAAAGCTATGCTGTGACTCCCTTCTGTGAGTGCTTCCTTTACATGGAAAAGAGGACATGGAAGGCAGACAGATGCATCTATGGGTTAGCTGAGTGTACATAGCATGAAGAGAACTTTCTGTAAGGCATGCACATCAGCATGGCTGCTGCCTAACAGAAAGCTGTGTGACAGAGACCAGAGGATGGACAGCAAACAGGAGAAGAAGAGGAATTTAGCTCTGTTTGCACTCAGGAGGAGACACAGTGCTCTACAAGAAAGCTACAGCAGTTTGGCTGAAGATGATGTGAGAACACAGCCACAAGATAATACTGGAAGATAAAATGTTCAAATTCTAATGAATATTAATGAATTTTTCCTAAAGTTACATACAATACAATTTTAGACGATCACATGGATGGCATTCCAAGAAATAGGTAAAGGTGTACTTAGTATGAGAAAAGGAAAGTATGATGACAGAAAAACAGGCAAGAAAATTGTTAGCTAGCTTTGGGGATGATTTCCTAATTTTTTAGATATTGTCCTGTATTCAATGTTGCTCACATAAATTCTTGGTTAACACAACTTACTAGGAGTTCTTAAATCTATTATTGTTTATCTGGAAACTACTGTGACTATATGGGTGGGAGGCTGATATTTATACTTTTTACCGTCTCCCTCCACTATCCTGATAGATGCTGAAATTATTGAATTTGCAGGTCCATGTCCTCAGAATAGCTAAAAAATTATTACTAGTTTGCGACATGATAACAGTGAAAACTCCATCAGTTAAGATACATATATATGATTTTGTTTAGCACATCAAAAAACCTCACAAAACCATGCCCGCCAAAAACAGAAACAAAGGGGAAAAAAAAAAACAAAACCAAAATCAAAACCCCAACCCAATTATTATAGAGTTAATATTTTTTAACAAATATAATATTGGGCCATAATGGACACAGAGAAATATTTGTACTCAAATTATTACTGGGCTGAAAAAATGGATTTAACATACACAGGAATGAGCTAGAAACTACAGAAAAAAAAAATCTTTCTTCTTTGCTGATGAATTTCCGAAAATTATTTCAATACAAAATCATACAACAGCAACAAAATGCCCCCAAGAGACTTGCTTCAGAGACAATTAATTCACTTGCACTCTTTCCACCGACTTTTATGGATTCTAAATCAGGCTTTAATGATGTTTTTCTTTATAGGCACATTTTACAAATTAGCTTTTATTTTCCCATGAGACTTTAGCAAGTAGATACCACAAAACCAAAACTAAATTCTGCTGCTCTAAAATCCTCCTGCAAACTGCTCTCTCGAAGGTGAGGTTAAGTCAGCAGTGGATTGACAACCTTGTCATGAACAGCTCCGATTAAAAAACAAAACAAAACAGAATCCACCAAAACTCAAAAGAACCATTTAAGAAGCCAAATATACAGAAACTGACACACCAATAAAAACTGAGAAACAGAGGAAGTTTATTAAAAACAGTTTATAAACTTAGTGATGGCTCTTAAACAGGAAGCTTATAGGTATTTTCCGGCATATTATAGTTAAAGTCATACTAGATATGGGAGCCAGACATGACTTATGGAGATGTTGTTTCACAAGTGAACACTATCTAAATTTGGTATCTTATGTGTTACATGTTTTCATGCAGAAACATGAAAAACTTCCAAATAGTTATCACAATACAGATGTTTAGAGAATATTTTTTTTACTCAATATCTTACAATGTTGGCACATCAAAATGTTTTCAAAACGACAATCAGCTTTGCCAACAGAAGATCTAACCAACAGAAAATCTAATCAGAATACATTTGGCAGGTTCAGTTATATTCAGAAAAAAGGAAATAATAATGCTAAATTATTAATGTGAAAATCCATTTCTCTTGGGTTTGCTCATGTTAAGTGTTCATAAAGGAAAGCACTAAACGAGGCTGAGGAAAGCAAGGCTGGGAAAAACAAGACTGGAAAGAGAATAACAAATCCAGATGAAGAACGAATTGAATGAAATGTCACATTCACCTATCTAAGGAGTAAATAGCTAACCAAAATATCTGGAAAAAGATAGCATGAAGACATGTTCATTTAGTGAATGGAATCTCCTAAACTCTCTTGGTTAGATTAGCATTTAGTCTCAGTATCCTTCATCTTATAAATGTTTTGACTGAGAGTAGAGGAGCATTCTTCTGTTGTAATTGACTTTCAAGGGTTGTCTTGTTAAATGATTTGGAGAAGTAACGCAATTTCACATTATGGGAACACACAAACAAAAATCAGTGTAGCTTTACTTGGAAACTTAAATAAGATGGCTATTGACATGAGCAATCTGCTATAAAGTGATGTCCAGATGATGAAGAAAGAAAAACAGGAATTAAGGGGGCAGACCAATGAGATAAAACACTTAGCAAACACAGAAACGGAATAAATGTTTGGAAGTGACCTGTAGCACCAGTGGCTATACTTATCACCATGCAATAATTTTCAGGCCACCAATGTTCAAATACATTAGTAGTTTTGAACTGATTTCTTGAGGACGAATATCCATAAAAAAATGGATTTTCTTCTGGTCACTAGCAAACATTCTTGGTGGTCTTCAGAACAGCGTAAAGCCAGGATGACAAGAGAATTACCAGAATCAGAGAACTTTAAACTCCCATGCATTCCTGCAAGCATTCTAATGTCTTTTGATGGCAGGATTTAAATATCTCTATACTTACTATTGACCTGACTCTGCTCATTCTGAACATATCATTGCTAGTTTGAAAAGAAGTAAAGTTATGCTGACATGGAGTGTCTCTTGAAAAGCCCATATTTTACTGTATTTGCAGGCTGCCTTCCAGGGTCAAGGCTAGAGATTAGTATCTTTTGTCAAATATCCTCTTGAACATTCTCCTCTTCCTAGCTAATTTTAGTTCATTATCAATAATATGGTCAAGTCCTTTTAAGACAAAAGCAGCTGTAGGGACTCACCTTCATACAAGCACTTCTTGAGCCTAAAAATTTAAGAAAGTTGAGAAAACGTATTCACAGGATGTAACCTTGAAGAAAGATAAAATTACAGTGTCTCCAATTGAATGGTGCTGCCACAATCCCTCTGGTGGGGGCACCTGGCAACTGTTCGCGGTTCCAGGGGCTGGCCGGGCTGCTCCAAAGGCGTGGGAGGGCTGATGAAGCTCCAGGAAGGTTTCACCCAACCCCACTGATGGTACAGGTGAGCCGAAGAAGGAGAGATGAAGCAGAGGGGCTTTCCCAGATGGTTTATTCAGCACCGGGGTTGTGCCAGGGAAGCTCTGGCACCATGTGTTACAGTTACATAAATACCAACATGAGGGNCTTTGACCAGTCTAGCTGTGGGGTAAAGTCCGGTAAGCTGTCCTTGTGTGATGGAGTGGCAGCTTCATTTGTGTCAGCACGTGGAGGTTTCATGCGTTTCTTGCTTAGTTTCTTGAGGTTTTCATTTGGGAGCCTGGCTGGTGGCAGCAGCAGTATCTCTGCCCCAAGGGGCCTGAGCCTGGAATGAAAGGCTTCGGCACCAAGGTTACTGCTGGGGGCTCCCTGCACCCCTTTGCCCAGTGTCCCAGCTTCCCACAGAGGAAGCAGGGGCACCAGTGTGGGGGTTTCTTTGGACAGAACTGGGGTAGAGGGGACAGAAAGAGGGTTCAGGAGAGAGTTCAGCCTGGAGTGGTCAGTTCCAAGATGAGAGGGACAAGAAACAGTCCCAGGGGGACCAGAGAGATGGTAGCAACTCCACACCAGTAGGCAGTTTGTGCCCTGTGAGCTGATCCAATCAAAGGGGTGAAGGATAGGAGAGGTGGGGGGGCGGGAAGAGAGGCAGAACTGGGGATGGGGACCTCATGCCGATCCTGGGAAGGGTTAATTCCCATAGCTCTGTCTCTTTCCCCGCTGGAGTGAAAAAAGGCAAAACAAAACAAAAACCCTGGGCATCTTTCCCCCCTACGGACCTGTCCTCCAAAGCAGGAGTCCATGAGCCACCCACACTGCGTGCTGTGTGCTCTAGGGGTTGAACTCATCCTGAGCCGACTCTCACCAGTCACAGAAATAGCCCAGAAAAATAAAAATTCCAGCGGGGTCCTTCCTCTGTCTGGAGCAGTTTCTGCAGGACTGCAGGTGTTTCTGGCGGGGGTGCGGGGAGCTGCGCATTTTTGCATGCGTGGCGGCTCCACATGCACAGTGCGCCAGTGGTCCGCCTGGTGGGGGGCCGGGGCCACCCTGCGTGCGGCCTGGGGCGGAGCGGTGCCGCCCCCCGCAGCGGTGTCACAGTGGAGGGGACCCTGAGGGCCGGATGGGTCCAGGTGCGGCAGCCCCGGCAGTCCCGGCGGCATGGGCGTGGTGGCTCTGGCGATCCAGCAGTCCCTGTGGCCCTGGTGGGCCCACACCTTGCAGCGTGTGGGGCCGGAGCAGTCGCGCAGGTGCATGGTGGGTGGCGCCTCCTGGGCCAGACCCCCAAGGCGAGGGGTCGACCAGGGCTGGTGGCGCGCGGGGCCGGGAGGGGCCGCCAGGACAGCAGCTTGGCTGTGGGAACCAGCTATTTCTCAACAGGGGCCACTTCCAATGGTGCGGTCACTGTCATCAGATCACGTATTCAGTGCCTGCTGCTGCAGGTGGTGGTGAGGGAGTCCAGAAGCTCCATATTGGTGTGCCAAATGCTGCAATGCCTCCGGTGGGGGCACTGGGCGACTGCTCGTGGTTTCAGGGGCTGGCCGGGCTGCTCCAAAGGCGTGGGAGGGCTGATGAAGCTCCAGGAAGGTTTCACCCAACCCCACTGATGGTACAGGTGTGCCGAAGAAGGAGAGACGAAGCAGAGGGGCTTTCCCAGATGGTTTATTCAGCACCGGGGTTGTGCCAGGGAAGCTCTGGCACCATGTGTTACAGTTACATAAATACCAACATGAGGGGGTGGGGGGTACAACATCCTATGGAGAAGGAGTGCAGGGTTTGAATTTGGTGGGTTTTGTATAGGATTGTGAAATACAGAGCCCTCTAGGGAGGGAAACCAGATACCGAGGCGGGGGGAGGGGGAAGCAGTGCCTGGCCATGAGAGAAACCAAAACCTGACCAACAGCACACTGCAACATGGTGCCATTGTTTATTTGCCTTGAGGTTACTAGGCAGGTTTTCATTCATGTATGCAAAATAATAGGGAGAAAAAAAGTCAGGATTTACCATTAAGGTATTTCCCTGTCATCGTTTAAGAGAAAATTACTCAAGGTTGGGCCTCTCTTCACCTTTAAAAGCCTTCTTCATTAAAGTAAAATGAGATATGTAAGATTTTGAAACAGATTCAACAACCAGAATTAATGTTACCTACTTTAGGAAGATGCTACAAGGCAAGTTAAAAAGCCGAAACAGAAACAGTTCTTTACATTTTGGCAAATATATCTAGTTTCTGGTAAGACCATAATGCAGGTAAAAACTGAAAAGGTGACAAAAATAAACATATTTTCTCTAGTAACAATTTTCTCCGTAATCTAGCTCTGTATGATGTCTGAGCGCAGAGTAGTAAATAGTAACTGCTACATGTTTCACTGTTTTTGAGAATTACTTAACAGCACAGATTGATTTGTCATGTGGAGTGAATTAAGCGGAAAAACAAAACCCACCAAATTTTAGTTGATTAAACTCTTCTTCCTTAGCAAAATCAAAGTAAATGTAAACTCACATGGGTAATTCCATAGAACTGGAAAAACAGAAGGTATATTCTGTCAATACTTTTCAAGTGCATATATTACTACTGGGCAACTATTTAGATACTGTCAATATATGTCCACTTTCAGGGAAAATATTCCATACTCACAAACATTAGCCTCCGCATTCATGCTTCTGAGGAACCTAATGAATGACAGTGCCAGTATCTTTCACACATGTACTTTCAATCAAAGCATGGGTTTAGTGAAAAAGAGGAATATATTGTTTATATTTTAATTATGATATTAAGAAGCCTTTGACTTGCAAGAAACTGTAGGGCAAAAGCAGTAAGAATGAAAATAAAATAAAAAGAGAAAGCTTTAACTGAAAAATAGAAAGCTGTTGATAAAAGCAATTTTGACCTGAGGACATTGGCATGTAAAACATAGAATAATTTAGTGTAAGGAGACAGAGGCACATGATTACAATTAAAATGGTTTTTATGTGAAATCTCATGACGAAATGTGATGATGAAGTAAAGTTTTGTTTTTACTTTGCAAAGTACTTCCAGAGGTTCTGCTCCAGTGGAGTTAGTAATGCAGGCAGGTGGCTGCTTACTGCCAGCACTCAGGCAATGTGTCATCTAATCCAGCTCAGAGCAGGTGTCATTGTTACAGTGCTTAATTTCTGGCAGCATTTGACAGGATCTCAATTCTGGAACAGAACAAGTGGAAATGCTTGCAAATGTCCTTCTATGTAGACAAAAATGTATGAGTGGGAGGACAGCTTCAATAACAGGGTAGGATACTTAAGTAGAAGTAAAATGTAAATACCATCTCACTGCTCAAACTTACTGTGCAATGATGAGCTCATAATCTGCAGTACAGAAATACAAATTCCTTTAAGATAAGAAATTACATCAGAAGAAAGTCTTTAATTCCAACAAATGTCATCTAAATCCATGGAATGGATCTTACAGTAAGGGAACTTAGATGTAGTAAATCAACCAGGGAAACAATATCCTCTGACTTGGACTGTACTTCCCAGAGAAAAGCATTAGAATGACCTGCAGCATGACTACCCTAATGGAAAAGGTTGATCTGACTGTGAGATAATGATAAAACATTTCGTGATAATTCCAACAGCAAATACTGAATGAATACAGGTTTGACCCATCTGGGTAAGATCTCTTTGACAAAATAGCCAATGATATGGATTTTATCTGACAAATATCTTTTAATTCCTCTGGACTGGAAACTTACTATAAACTTCTGAAATAATTTTTTGCAGATTTAAAAATGCAGATAGGTAAAATCTCTGGGCAGAATAAGGCATTTTTACTTATGAAAACAGGATTTGACATTGTCTCTTTACATGAAACATCAGTTATGGACTCCAATTTTAGATTTAAAAAGTTAATACTTTATATAGTGATAGTTGAGATCATCAAATCTTTTTGACTATTCTGTGGGCCAAAGAAAGGTCTCTTAAGTACATTATTTTACTTTTGACAACACAGACTATTAAAAATACATCATACAATTGAACTATATTTTATAAGGCAGCTTCCTTTGTGATTTATCCCAAGTGTAAAATATAAAGCTGATATTTTTCCAATATGGATTTATTTCTCATTCATCATTTTTTGAAGTAGAAAATACATTTAATGAATTGTCTATTAAATATTCATGTTTGCTTTTAGAGGCTTATTGGAAAAACATTGCTTTGGTAAAGAAAAAGGCAATTTATTTTTTTGCCCAACAGTTAATTTCACAAACATAATAATCAAACAAACACACAACAAGTGCAGGCAGGCTTATGATAGCTGTTTCATACAAATTACCTAGAGAAAACTGAAAAAGCTTCTTATTGCATCATAGAATTATACAGGTCATCTAGCCAAATCTCCTGCTCTAAGCAGGGACTATTAGAGTGGTTTGTGGGGTCTTGAATATCTCTGTGTAGGGAGACCTTGCAACCTCTCTGGGCACCAGAGTCTCTGGACATAAAGGCCACAGCTGAACTTCCACTGGATGCAGAAGTGTTGGCAGCAGCCCAGGCTCTGAGCACCTGCCCATGCTCCAGCAGTGTGAAGCTCTTTGGTTGCTCAGCTCCCTCTTCAGAGCCTTGTTTCTCAGCTCATGCAATCAAGGAAGACAAGAGATACATATGTGACTATCAACCTAGACTCCAAAGTCTTTTCAGTGCCCATACTTTCCAGGATGCAGTGACCTGTCCTGTAGCTCTCTATACACCTCTGTATTTGACAGTGTCATTCAAAATTTCTTCTAAAGAAGAATGAACTCAACAAGAATTACTCTTAATGTCACTGTTAGTTTGATGCCTTGATGGACTACCTAAAACAGAGGCTAGACAAAATTAAGAGAATAAAAATGGGTATTTATTGAAGAGCCTTCAATAGGTATGCCTCAGGCAGTCAAAAGCCTTCTTTGGGAGAGGCTACACCCAAGAAGGACACTGTGCCTTGAGTTTTCTACACTTTTCAATTTGCGTATCAGGGTTAATTCTCCAATTACAATTTCAGGTAATGATCTCATCACCTGAAGTCTGTCCACCCTTTTCGGAGGCTTAGTTTACATATTTCAGGCCCGGGACAACAATGCGTCCTTGAGTTCAGACCTAGAGAGGATTTGTTATGTCTAACTAGAATGGGAGAGCAGGAGCTAACAGACTATATGGAGCTTTAGAGTTACACTAAAGTAGCACAGGATTGAAAAATAAAAAGCTAAATCCTAAGGCATGAAGTTCAGTTCAGTTCACATGGCACAAGGAAGCTCCAGGTTCTTCAAGTCAGCTACAAACCCACCACATGAGTAATTACAGGCAGAGGTGTTAGCCCATGCCATGTGGGAAGCAGTTATGTATATGCTTGTTAGCATGGCTTGTTATCTCAGGTGCTGCCCCATGCTGACACGACTGGAATAACCACAAAGTCAACTGGCAACAGCTGGCTGGGTTTCTGCACCATACCTGGCTGTGCAGACTGTTGTGGTTTGACTTTGGTCAAGTGTTAGGTACTCACAGTAGTAGCTCACTCGTTCCCTCCCCGGCTACAGCTGGGCAGAGGAGGGA